>NW_011627715.1:203867-220226 GCF_000204515.1 Acromyrmex echinatior | reverse complement strand
TAAAGAAGTAAATCAAAAGTTCCCGCAAATGACGCTTATTCGGCTCAAAACTCGGCATTTCGCACAAAAAAAAATATATGATGCTGATACAAAATCGCTAGTATTTCAAGATTATGTTGTTGACAGATGTCCAACCTTACGATATAATGTTTTACATCCGACAATTTTAACCATAACTTGCTAGTGGCGCCATCTTTTGTTAAACGGCGGAAACTTATTTGTACACCTAATAAATAAGGATTCTCAATCTTAAAAACAATAATTAGAACTTTAAAACAAGGCTAATGAGAGCTAATCCTGATGTAAAAGCGAAGAGTTAGGAGATGTAGATAATACTCAAGTGTTAGCGTTTGTCTTCATTTATTATACCATTGTCTCTTACATATATATATATATATATATATATATATATATATACACATACACACACATATATATATATGTATATATATATATATATGTATTGTGTATGATCATGTAGTGGGCCCACTGATATGTACGCATTTTTGGCGCAACATACTTTCCCCATTGAGAGGATACCGATCAACCATATCTTACATTTGATAGTTTAACTATTTGACAAATTATGTGCTGACTTGTGCTGACTATGGGATTTTCATGTTGTAGTTCGATGGAAAGTGGACATATGCTCTTCACTGATCGCTTTCTCCGGTAGCCGTTCTGATCGTGACTGTCCGTACAATTCCGTCTGCACCGGGATGAGTTTCGGTGATCTTGTTTAGCGTCCACTGAAGACATGGGAGACCTTTCTCCTTGATCAACATTATCTCTCCGCTGTTGATTTTTTCTCCGTTTTTAGTCCATTTGTGATGAACCTAGAGCTCGTTGAGATATTCTAAGCTCCAGCGGGACCAAAAATCTTGTCGCATCTTTGTTATGTGCTGTCAAGCAGATAGGCGATTGGTAAGAACAAGCGAGAAATCAGGCTCAGGCTAATATTTAACAGTCTGCCGATCAAGCAATATGCAAGTGTTAATGCTAAGAAATTGTTAAGATTGGATGACAGAGAGAACATTGACCGAGAATTAAGAATTCCTTCAACTTCTATTACAAATGTGTTTAGCTCCTCAAAAGTAAACAATAAGTCTTCGACAACGCGTTTAAAATGATGTTTAAATAGTTTCACCATGGATTTTCATAGCTCACCGAAATGTGGAGCGATGGGCGGCATGAAATGTCACGCAATGCGATGCTTGACTGAGAACTGATTTATTTTGCCCTTATCTTCATCGAAGTTAAAAAGCATGTATACTTTCTTCAAATGATTGTTAGCACCAATGAAATTCGTTCCATTGTCGGAATATACATACCTCGTCTCGCTATGAAGTGTCTCGCAACACCGCCAGAAACTCGTCGATAGTGAGCTTATTATCTCTAAATGTATCGCCTTAGCGTCATACATACAAAGTCGTACACATAAATTTTGATTCTGTTTCGATTTCTGTGTTTTTTCTTTTTTATGTGAAATGGCCCGCAAAAGTCAACTCCTGTGTTGGAAAAAGAGCACGCATCCCGCACTCGCGCTCTTGGCAAATCACCTTGACCACATCTTGATCGAGCATTAAATTGAAAGCAACACATGCATGCCGGCACGATTTTACGCATATGATTCCGACCGTCGAGGGGAATTTTTGTCGTCAGAATTTTTGTCGGATGATATACAGAGTTATTTGAATGCCGGTGTGATGATATCTTTTATGCGTATGTCTGATGATCAGATCTGTGAAGAAATGTTGGCTCGGGAGCAAAATCGGATGATTTTGAACGAATGTCAATTTTGAATTTTTTTGAGACGCCCGCCGATTCGAATTAGTCCATTAGTGTCGATAAATGGATTTAATGCGGCGATTCTGGTTTTCTTTACCGATCGTTCAATTTGTGTGAGAAGCAAGATGCTTGAACAATTTTTACTACCTGTATTTCCGTCTCATTTATTTCTTTTGCGCACAATGCTCCTCGATAATTATTTCCCGGCCGAAAACGTAAGCATAGCGATTCTTAGCATCTTTGTATATAGCGAATATCTTCGAAGAATATAGCTATCGCTAGTGTCTGTTGTTAAGCAAGTACTTTTCTTTAATTCGGGTATTTCTCTCAATTCTATCGTCCCGTACAGCCATCCGTTCTCATCTCCCGCCAGCCGTAATGGTCCCATAAATCAAATCCGATTGTTCAAAAAGACGCTGAGCAATTGACCTTTTGAAAGAACATCAGCTGGGTTATCCTTCGAGTTGACATGTCTCCAGATCGCGGAATTAGTCAGCTCTTGAATTTAAACAATGAGATGAGACCTATACAGCTTCAAGAGATGAGACAGAATATTTATCCAGTGTAGCGCAACAGTTGAATCGCTCTATAATATTATTTTGCTGTATGATAATCTTATAGCGCTGCTTACTTCGTGATATAATTTGGTCAATAACATAGCACTACATAATTCGAACCGAGGAGTTGTTACTGGTTTTAACGATGCAACTCGAAACTTAGCGCATAAGAGAAGATAACGTATATGTGTCCTTTGTATGAATGTATAAACAGGCTCCTCGTTATTTGCATCACAGAAACCGTGAATTTGTACCGGAATACCAGGTATGTAAATATGAAACCGAAATTTATCAATAGATGGCCATAGCTGTCAATGTATTATAGTTGCCATCAGACCGCGTCATTGACGCCATTTCTTTGTTCTAACATCTGACAAAGATTTTCAACTCATAACAATACAAGTTTTATACAACAGTATAGTTTGTAATAGCGTTGAACATGTCGAATTTGCCTGGAAACTACGATTTGCGGATAGCATTGATTTTCTGTTACTATTTGAAGAAAACTGCTGCAGAATCGCATCGAATGCTTGTCGAAACTTACGGTGAGTATGCTCTTGGTAAATCACAGTGCTTTGAGTGGAAAAAAATAAATTTTAAAAAATTCAAAAGTGGTGATTTTAACGTGAGAAACGAAGAACGTGGAAAACCACCGAAAAAGTTTGAAGACAGCGAATTGCAAGCATTATTGGATGAGAATGACGCTCAAACTCAACAACAACTCGCGGATTCATCAATTGAATGTGACACGAGAAGCCGTCTCTATACGTTTGAAATCCATGGGAAAGATCCAGAAGATGGGAAAATGGGTTCCACATGAATTGAATGAAAGAGCAGGAAAACCGAAAAACCACTTGCGAAATGCTGCTCGCCAGATACAAAAGAAAATCATTTCTCCATCGAATTGTGACTGGCGATGAAAAGGGGATATATTTTGAGAATCTTAAGCGTCGTAAATCATGGGTGAATCCAGGCGAACCATCGACATCCACTGCAAGACCAAATCGTTTTGGAAAGAAGACAATGCTCTGTGTTTGGTGGGATTAGAAAGATGTGATTTATTATAAGCTGCTAAAACCTGGCGAAACCGTTAATACTGAATGCTATCAACAACAAATGATCAATTTGAATCAAGCTTTGCGTGAAAAATGACCGGAATATCAAAAAAGGCAACATAAAGTGATTTTGCTTCATGATAATGCACCATTACACAGTAAAACTAGTCAAGGAAACGATTGAGGCGTTTGGTTGGGAAATACTTTCGCATGCGGCTTACTCACCAGACTTGGCTCCGTCCGATTACTACTTATTTGCATTCGATGGGACACGCACTTGCTCAGCAGCGCTTCACTTCTTACGAAGATATACGAAAATGGCTAGATGACTGGTTTGGCTCAAAAGAGCAACAATTTTTTTGGCGTGGCATCCACAAATTGTCAGACAGGTAGGAAAAATGTATAGCGATGGGCAATAATTCGAATAAAATATTTTTTATCATTTTCATGCAATAAACGTGTATTTTTTATAAAAAAATTCCGGTTTCATAGTTACATATCTGGTAGTCTGCTATTAGTACAAAACGATCTATGGACACTTTGTTGATTAAATTTAATTGCGTGGTAAATTCCATCCACGCGTTGTGTATGTCTGATGGAATAGATTCATCCTTAATTTGCGTCCATAATTCTTGCATGAACCTTTTCACGATAATATGATCGGCCCTAAGATTCCTAATGGGTCGAAAATCTTAACGACTTCCGATATCACCATACATTTGGTGATCCTTTCTGATCGATTAATCGGACGAACTGAGTAATGCAACACGTCATCTCTTACGCGCCATGATGCCTAATGTTTTTAGTAGATTATTTTTGTCGAGCATCAGGTTCACATTTAACGCGTCGGGGTTTATATTAATCGGGGTCAATAATGCATCTGTCGTTTGATTCCCACTGCCGGATATTGAACCCTCCTCGATATAATAATTCGATTATTTCATCTCGTAGAGATTATTTCATTGCGAGCCTCGTCAATGTTGTTCGTTTTGGTAAGTAGATCGTCGACTTACAAGTGTGTTTTAATAACCTCCGCAGCTGTTACATGTGGCATTCGTCGACTGCAAGTTTTTGATTGTGTGTGTTGCCAAATAAGGCGATGAAGACACGCCAAATGTGAGTTTATTAAGTTCGAAGGTTTTGACTTCGTTATTTTGACACCACAGTACGCGTTGATATATTCTGTCGTCTTCGTACAGTTTTTTACGTAATGCTCTATTTAAATCGATCATTTGCTGTCGGTAGCAATTAGTGTTAACGGTTTCACCAGGTTTTAACAGCTCATAATAGATTATACCCTTCTGATCCCACCAAACACAGAGCATTGTCTTCTTTCCAAAACGATTTAGTCTTGCAGTGGATGTCGATGGTTCGCCTGGATTCACCCATGATTTACGACGCTTAGGATTCTCAAAATATATCCATTTTTCATCACCTGTGACGATTCGATGGAGAAATGACTTTCTTTTGTATCTGTCGAGCAGCATTTCACAAGTGGTTTTTCGATTTTCTTGCTGTCTTTCATTCAGTTCATGCCGAACCCATTTTCCCACTTTCTGAATCTTGCCCGTAGCTTTCAAACGAATGGAGATGGCTTTCTGCGTTACATTCAATTGATCCGCGAGTTTTTGTTGAGTTTGAATATCATCTTCATCCAATAAGGCTTGCAATTCATTGTCTGTGAATTTTTTCGGTGGTTTCCCACGCTCTTCGTTTCTCACGTCAAAATCACCACTTTTGAATTTTTTGAACCACTCGAAACACTGTGTTTTACCAAGAGCATGTTCACCGTAAGCTTCGACAAGCATTCGATGCGATTCTGCAGCAGTTTTCTTCAAATGATAACAGAAAACCAATGCTGTCCGCAAATCGTAGTTCATAGGCACAAAACTCGACATGTTTAAAGTTAGAAAAAAATATACCGGTGTATGGAACTTGGGTTGTTGTATGTTGGAAATCTTCGTCAGCTGTTAGAGAGAGATGATGGCGCTGCAGATGCGGTCTTGTGGTCCTTAAATTGATAGCTAGTGCCATATATAGAGAAATTCCGGTTTCATACTTCTACACCTGGTACTACCCGTCCATTCGATGGGAGCGACCATTATACGATTGAAAGATGGATTTTGAGGAGTTAGCCACCTCTGTTCCTCTGTTTCAGTGGAATAACATACAAAAATTGGTTTTTGACCGCAAGTCCCTAAAGGGTATCGCTAAAACGTTTGTGTAGGGATTGAGTACTGTGCAAATATGGAATAAATTGAAAGCAGCTCTGAAGGAAGAATTCAGCTTGCGAATGAACAGTGCAGACACGGAAAGTTGGCCAAAAAAAAGTTAAGAAAGGATGAGAGTATTCAAGAATACTACCTAACTATGAGGGAATTAGCGTCGCAAGGAGATATAGACGTCGAATCAACGATACAGTATCGTTGATTCAACGATACCTTATCGATGGTATCCCGGATGGCAGTAGCAAGGTGATGTTGTATGGAGTTCAAATTATAACGAGCTCAGATCCTGCCTCCGTGTATATGAGAAGATACAAGAACGAGGAACTACGGCTATGAAGAATAATCCGAAGAAAGAAATAGCAAACAAGGCAAACAAGGACGACACCAAATCGGTGAAGGAGGAAAAGAAGACAACAAAACCAGAGAAACGTTGCTACAACTGTGGCGAAAGCGGACATAGGTCGGACAAATGTAAATTTAGAGATAAAGGAAAAAAATGCTTTCATTGTAATAATTTTGGGCATGAAGCCAAAAATTGTCCCGATAAAAATAAGTTCAACACTACGCAGGTAATGTCAAATATTCTTATTAAAGCGGTTGATGTGAATCGGATATTCAAGCAGGTTATAATCGAAAATAAGAATCTGTGTGCATTATTAGACCGGTAGCTATCTCTCTTTAATACGAGAAGATGTTTTTAAAACTTTTAAAATGTTGAAGTTGCATGAATCAGAAGTCCTTTTAACAGACATTGTGCAGAGTCGAGTAAAGACGCTCGGTTATTTCCAATCAATGGTCACAATATATAAATAGATAATGTCGATTTTCCGTGTAGTTCCGTCCGAAGCCTTGAATGTTGATATGATTTTAGGCACTGATTTAATATAATAATTCAAGCCGAAATAAGGATCGATAAAGATGGTATCGCGATTTCTAAGCCTAATGTTTCCATTTTTCTCTCACAAATAGAATTACAGAAAAGAAAAAGACGAAGCAATTTGTACAGATACAATAATTGACAAAGAAACTAAAAATGTTGCGGAAGGTATGATGCGAGAATATAAGTCGAACAAATCTAAGACGACTGATATCGAATTGAGCATAACGCTGAAGGATGAGACGCCTATATTCCAAGCTCCACGACGATTACCCCTGAAAGAAAAAGAGATTGTCGAAAATCAGGTAAACGAGTGGGTAAGCGAAGGAATCATCGAGCCGTGTTCATCTGAATATGGGAGCCCTATAGTACTCGTAAAAAAGAAGTACGGTTCTTATCGGCTGCGTGTCGATTATAGAAAACTAAACCGAGTAATGATTAAGGATAAGTATTCACTTCCAGTAATCGAAGATCAAATTGATCAATTATCAGGGGCTCGCATATTCAGCACGATAGACCTTAAAAACGGATTTTTATACGTGAGCGTAGCGAAACAAAGTCAAAAATATACTGCGTTCATAACTTATCAGGATCAATATCAATTCTTAAAAGTACCTTTTGGGTTGTGTAATTCGCCATTCATTTTTCAACGATTTATAAACCAAATTTTCCGACCTTTAGTTAACGAGGAAATTTTGTTATTATATCTAGATGATTTAATAATAATTGCGCCTGATGTAAAGGAGGGCATCAGACGATTGCGCCAAGTTCTTCGAATCGCAAGCGACTACGATCTCGACATAAATAAATGCCAATTGTTGCAATCAAGGGTTGAGTACCTTGAGTACATAATAGAGAACGGTACAATTCATCCTTCTCCCGAGAAGATTCAGACAGTTTCGAATTTCCGAGAGCCGCGTACGTTAAAAGATGTTCAGAGCTTTCTCGGTCTATCGGGATATTTCAGAAAATTCATAAAATCCTATGGGATTAAGGCAAAGCCTCTGAGTGATTTCCTAAGGAAGGAAAATTCGTTCCGATTTAATGTAAAGGAAAAAGAATCATTTAAGCAGCTGAAATCAGATTAAGTCAGCCCGATGTTAAGGATATTTAATCCTAAATTCGAAACCGAGTTACACACTGATGCGTGTAATGGTTTAGAGGCAATCTTGTTGCAGACAAGAACCCGGAAGATAACAAATTACATCCGGTATATTATATGAACCGCAAGACGACAGAAACAGAATCCGGATATACTAGCTACGAACTCGAAATTTTAATCGTAATAAGAGCGAGAAAAATTCAGACACTATCTTGTGGACATGCGATTTAAGATCGTAACTGATTATATAGCTTTCAAACAAACTCTAAATAAAATTAAGTTATCCGCTAAGATTGCGAAATGGGCCTTGATAGTCGAGAAATTTGATGTAATCGTTGAACATAGAGCTAGTCCTAGGATGAAACACGTAGATGCACTTAGCCGTTACCGGTTATGGCGATTAGTAGCGAAGATATCATATTAAAGACCATAAAGGCGTAGAAAAGCGATCCGGAGCTGGGCTGGGCCTGATCTGGGCCATCTTAGAGGTTTTAAAAGAGAAACCATACGACGATTATATGATGCGTAACGATGTACTATATAAATTCAAAGACGGTCGTGAACTGCTCGTCATACCGCAGGACATGCAGAACGAAATCATTCTGATGGCTCATGGTCGAGGTCACTTTTCTATAAAGCGTACCGAAGAAGCTATTAAGCAAGAATACTATATTCCGATGTTATCCAAAAAAACTGAAAATGTATAATAATAGCGAATTGTGTCCTATGCATTTTGGGGAATAAGAAGGCAGGTAAACAAGAGGGTTTCCTCAACCTATTAACTAAAGATGATTTGCCTCTACACATATATCATCTGGACCACTTGGGACTATTGGACTCGACTAGTAAAAAGTATAATCACATATTAGCTGTAATAGATAGCTTTACTAAGTTTTGCTGGTTATATACTACCAAATCCACGATGTCTAGGGAGGTGATTGCAAAATTGCAGATGCAAAGTCAAACATTTGGAAATCCAGCTGGCATCATAACCGACAGAGGCACCGTGTTCTCTTCCCTAGAATTTCAAAATTATTGCGAAGAAGAAGGTATCAAACATTCCACAATTGATCTACCGCGAGCAAACGAACAAGTAGAAAAGCTTAATCGATTATTCCCATTTTAACTAAACTTGTGATGAATGATCCTACGAAATGGTATAAATATGTACCTATAATTCAATAGACTATAAATTCCACTTTTCATAGAAGTATAAGCATGACCCCGTTCGAACTGTTGACTGGAGTTAAAATGAAACAAAAAAACGACTTAAAGGTGCAATAGAAGAAGAATTCTGATTACAGTTCGAGCAGGATCGTGATCAATTACGAAAACAGACTAAAGAGCAAATCCGTAAAGTTCAGAACGAGAATAAAATATATAATTTGAGAAGACGCGAGCCAACTAAATATAAAATTAACGACTTAGTTGCGATTAAGAGAGTACAAGTAGGACCTGACAAAAAAACTTTGCGCCAAGTACCTTGGTCCCTATAAAGTTGTGCGAGTTAAATCGAACAATTCTTACGATGTTGAGCGCGAAGTGTCTGGCGAGGGTCCTAAGAAAACAAGTTTATGCGCTGAATACATGAAGCCATGGTCTTCTGTGCTGTAGTCATCTGGGACAGATGCCTTTTCAGGACGGCCGAGTTGTGGGGATCTTATATCTCTACAACTGCATGTGAATTTAAATTACGCGCGCTCTCTAGAGCTATTCTCTCTCCTTTCGAGCGGTGCGGACGCTAGAGTTAAGGCGGCGACTTCACGAGAGGAAGCATAGTCTGGATAAGGAGCTGAGAGGAAACGGACGGAGGCGAGGATATTCTTTTTTTTGAGTTAAGTGCAAAAGGACTCACATTCTAACTTACACCTCGATATCCACACCAGTTAGGGTCACCAGGGATCCTACATTATTAACATTATTATCATTGAACTTGTCAATTTAATTCGTAATATTACTATTCCAATTCTATTTTATTGCGTTTAAAGACTGAAAATTAAATCACAGTTACAGAACTTACAGTTTACAGAACAGAAGTGGGTATGTGTATGTATAAATCGTCATATTATTAAATACTAAGATTCAATTAAGACCGAATAAAACATTTATATTTTTATTGGGAATACAAATTAGTTCGGTCCGTTTTTTGTGTTCAAAAATGCATTTATTTCAAAACAAAATGAATGAACAAATTAATTAAGTATTGTCCATCGCTAGCTACTTTTCCATCTCTCAGGCAATTTTTGAATTCCATCTCGAAAGAATGATTCCTCTTTGGAGGCGATCCAATTTTGGAGAAGTGAACCGGTAACTTGCCAAATCGTGCTGCATCCTTCGGAACAACCAGTAATCAGAAGGAGCAATGTCCGGAAAATACGGCGGGTGCGGTAAAACATCCCATTTGAGTGTTTCCAAATATTTTTTTACGACTTTTGCAACATGAGGCCGAGCGTTGTCATGAAGAAAAATAACTTTATCATGTCTTTGCTCGTATTTCGGCCGTTTTTCTCGCAATGCATGGCTCAAACGAATCAATTGTAGCCGATATCGATCGCTCGTAATGAAATCGCCAGATTTCAGCAGTTCATAGTAAACAACCTTTTTGGTCCTACCAGATACAGAGCATAATCTTCGAATCATGAATGTTCGGCTTTGGTGTTGATGTTGAGGTCGATGGCAACGATTGACCGGGCTTAGCGTAGTATTTTTTCTTCTTGGGGTTGTCGTAGAATATCCACTTCTCATCTCCAGTCACAATCCGATGCAAAAAACTTTTTCTTTGTTGTCTTTGAATTAGCTGTTAGCAAGTGAAAAATCGCCTTTAAACGTCTCTCGATTTCAGTTCATAAGGCACCCAATTTCCTTGTTTTTGAATTATTACCATGGCTCTCAATCGTACAGAAACGGCTTGTTGAGTTACTGCCAATGATTCTGCAAGCTCCTCTTGCGTTTGACTCTGATCTTCTTCGAGTAATGCCTCTAATTCTTTGTCTTCGAATTTTTTTGGCTGTCCAGAGCGAGGCTTGCCTTCAACGCTGAAATCTCCATCCTTGAAACATCGAAATCATTCCCTACATGATTTACCAGTTGGAGTAGTGTCATCATAAACTTCGACAAGCATTCAGCTGCACTTTTCTTCCAATTAAAGCAGAAAATTAGAACCTCCCGCAAATGCTACTTGGTTAAACACAAAATTCGACATTTCAAACACAGTAAAAATCAAGGTATTTGTATAAAACTCAAAGCGATATAAACTGAATATTATTAGCAGATGTCTAACCTCTCTGAAAACACTAAAATCAGCTGTCACTATGAACCATTCACAACAGCTGGAGCCATCTTTTGGAAAACGGACCGAACTAATTTGTACTCCCAATATATTAACATTAATCGATAAAAAAATATGATGCATATATGTATGTATATTAAATATCAGATTCAAATTATATTATACATTAAATTATATAAATAGTATTACATGTTTGTATCAGTGCATTAATAATATCAGTAGATTAATAATAATTTTATTGCGTTATTCACATATCGATCATTATGTATGTATGCACGTACATATTTTGTTTATTCATATCAAAAAATAATTCTTTATTGTATTCTCATTTTATTTGATATTTTATTTTATTTCTTTTATTATTTTTGTTTATTTTACATATTTAAAGATTATAAAAAGAAAGATAAATAGTCGCCTAAATAAGCCTTTATTTTTTTTTGATATATTTTATTAGGATATTTAAATTTAGTTAAATATTGTCAAATAAATTACATGATATAATGCAGAATGATCAACCAGAAGGTATTTCAAACTTTATTTTATAATATATCAGAGATGTATGGCACTATGTGCAATAAAATCATTATTTAATTGCTTTTCCGGAACATGCAATTGTCCAAAATAATTTGATTTGAAGAAGTTCTAGTAGGTTCCAAAGATTACAGATAGAAATAAATGTAACATGAAACGTAGATTTAGTAAAGATATTGTTTAAACTATTATTTATCGAAATAAATAAACTTTAATTATATATTTCGCAAGTCAAAAAATAGTATATTAAGCAAAAATAACTATTTTTCAAATTCTATTTTGTACATGAATGTATAATTTGATATACTTAGCCGAAAAATATGGATCCATAGTAAGCACGAAATGCGGCTGCAATACATTTATTTTCGCGTATCTATATAGATTTGAAATAAATATTTATATATACGTATTTCTATTATTACAAAGCAAATTTCATAAGTTTAAATCATACGTAATTTAGAAAATATATTAAATCACTTTATTATAAGAACCACAATTTCGACTTTTGGAAGCCTCCATCCCACTGTGCGGCAGTTCCGTAACTTTCAATTCTCATAACTTGAAAAATACTGATTAAAAAGAGGCTTCATTCTAGTGTTTTAGAAAGCTCCCGATCTCAGCTATTAGATTCTAAAATCAAAAATAGAGTATTTTGTTTAAAAAAATTGATTTGACCTTGACTTGATCTTGGTGGCGCCATCCAAGGTCAAATTGATAAGGTCAGTCAATAGATCATTTTCAACCCTATAACTTTTGTATAAAACATTTTTCTCAACATTTAAAACATTTTTTAAAAATGATTACTTTTGAAGATATTTAAGGAGTCCGGGATTTTTTCCTGTATATTATAACATGCTGCCTTCAGTAGGTTACTAAAATTCTTAGAATATTCTTTCCTTCGGGAAGGCAGACTTGAGATCAGTTTATGAAACAAGGAGGAGGCCTTGAAGAATCGAGGAATCCTTTATGGAAGCTTCCTCCATTTTTAAAATAAGCAAGGACTATGAATATGGGTGAAAGGGAACATCACGTTTCTCTTGACAGGTATGAATATACAGATAATGTTATATATATGTTATAAGACAGTGAAGATACCGAACATATATAGCTGTGAATAGGGATGAGCGATGTTGAAAAAAATAATTGATTGTCCAAAAATCGATTAAGCGGGCGGTTTCATCTTTGCAGGTGTAAAAAATCGAAAATTTTTTTTTCCTTATTTTGATTCCTACATGTGTGTAAACTATCTCTGTAAAAGAATTTTTTTAAATTCGCGAAAATTTTTTGATATTAACGGAGTTATAAGCTCAAGTACGTAAAGGCGCACGGGACCTCTAAGCGCTCACCAGCGCAGCAGCTCTTGTAAATGCTATTCATAGCTAGAACAGCTCGGCGATTGGAGAGATTGATGGAAAATGAATTACATGAAGAGGAGAAAGAATTATTATATGGCCTTGGTATTGCAGAATAATCATAAGTGCACTGAAATTACCACTTGTTACGTGGAAAAAGTCAAACTAAAACTTTAAATGCTTTTTTCTCAAAACTACATTTTTCGACCTGAACTGATATCTAAAAAATGGATTAAGATATCGTTTTAATTCTTTTTTTCTCTTGGTCCTAATACTTTTGTGCATGGCACAAACTATAATCATAATTTTACAATAAACATTCGATTTGTTATCCACAAAAAAGTAACGAATTTTTAGGAAAAAAAAAATAATTTTTTGTTATGCCACCATTTTTACAAATTTCAATTGACGTTATTTTAATTCATGCCATAGTGACACTCATACGTATATAATTAATAAAAATGAAAAGAATTTTGATTTCAGATGATTTGCAGAATCAATATTATTTCCATTATGAAGATATGTTTTGCAGATGACCCCTAATTTGATTGCCATTTGGAGACATTAAAATGCATATTCATCTAATTAAAAAAAATTTTTTTTTACTGTTTAAACATAACATAATTTTATGTAAAACCCTATATTATTCTGTATATAAATTTTCTTTTTTTTAATTCATGAAACTGAGCTAATTTTATGGATGTCAGCAAAGGTAAAATCCTCCTTAATAAATTCATCGATATTCCGTAAACGATTATATTAAAAATATAAAAAACCGATGAAACGAGCTTTTTGAACATTTTCAAGGAAATAGTAGGTCTGTTTTGAACTGAACTTCTTGCACAATTCATCTTTTCGCTTTGTCTTTTCATGTTGGAAAGGAAAAAAGGTGAACTGTGAAAGAAGTTTAACTAAAATGAATAAACCTAATATGTAACACAAACGAGAATGGATTGAAATGGATTAAAATGGATTCAGATCCATTTTCAGAAATATCTTTTTCAATCTTAAATGCATTTTTATTCATTTATAGGAATTTCATGAAGCAAATGTCTTTTCAATCCCGAATGCATTTTTATTCATTTATAGGAATTGCATAGAACATATCTTTATGCCTTTCAATAAAAATAATATTAGCATTTTCTGTGCATTTTTTCGAATACTACTCAATTCAAAATTGTGAATAAGAAGTACAGTTTTTATAATTCAGTTGAATTTAAAAATAATATCAGCTATTTCTGTGTAACGTGAATACTGCTGAATTCAAAATTCTGAATATGAAATGCAGTTTTTTAATTCAATTGAATAAAAAAGTTTTTATTTAAAAATGGACCATAAATGTATTTAAATTATTCAAAAAAATTATAAGTAGGAAATTTTTCGTTTTAATTTAACTAAGTTAAAACTAAGTTTTAATCCAAAAAAAGTTGTAACGTAAAAATAATTGAGCTATGTCCTTTTGTTTCTCTTTGATTAGAAGTAAAATGAATGATGCGAACACTCGCAAACCAAGGGGAGATGCTATTCGCGCTAGTTAGCGCTATAAATTGTTCGCAGAGCTGCAGATAGCGCTCCGCAAATCTAACAAACACGATCATGACATCACTAATGGTAGCGTGTTACGTCATAACTGTGCGCTATCAACATTATTCCTTCCGAGGTAGTATTAGTAGCGTTAGCGTTTACAGATCCGTAAACGACCCTAACGTAGTGTTGATAGCGTTTAACATTCGTCAAAGTTAGATTAATGTTTGCGGGGATTCTGTTCTCAAGTGGCACCAAACTTTTTTCTTTAGAATTTCGTAGAATAAACGTACGTAATGTGTGAAATTTTATTATAATGAATGCAATCTCAATTTTAATCTCTGCTGATAGTCACTAGGCTGAAGTGAATATAATTCTTGCTTATGTATCATCTTTAACTTGTCAAAGTTTCTGCGAAGTTCAACTTGTGTATTCGATTTCATTATAAATGTAAAAGTCAGAGGTATCTTGTTACTGACAATTTTTAATTCCTGTACGGAAAAAGTTACTATTACGGAAAAAAGTTACTATTACGCGGTAGGGTATTCTGCTGCAGATGCTTAAGATCCTTATTAAATGTAGATATACTTCTTCTGAAATCGACAACGGATGCTCAAAGATTCTTCCTTTTATCTGATTAATTTATTTAGTGTAACTATTAATTTTTTGATCTAGTTTATATTGTTCACTCTGGCCTAACGGCAAGCTATCATAGAGATTACAATTGAGATTGCGTTCTGTTATCCACAACGAGAAAATTAAAAATTTACGTTACAAATATTTTATAAAATCTTAAAAATTTTATTTATAAAGAAAAGTTTGGTTGGTGATTGAAAACAGAATCCCTCTACATTAACTTAATCTCGAATATATCTCTCTGATTAAATGCTACCAATGCTACACTAGAATGGAGCTTGCTAACGCTATCGCGCTATTGACTCCAAGAACAACGTTAATAGCGTTTACTTTGACAAGTGATGGCGGCAAGAATATAATAGGATTAATAGGAAATGGCTCATTAATCTGACTAAGGTTGACATTCCAAGTAAAGCTAAAATAGTTTTACAATTGGGTCAACATTTTAATTTATCTAATAATTTAACGAATAAAGAACGAATTACGTGAGTTCATTAAACACGTTGAACATAACTTGTTTAAAGCTGACGAGGAAATTTGCAAATCGGTCAGAAATGAGACATCCCACATCCTCAAATCTATTAATAATTGTGATACTGAATCAGCTGAAAACAAAATTGTGAAAGAGAGTGTAAGAGAGGTTAAATGATCAGACGACATATAAGGTAATAGATAAAGATCCTACAAATAAAATAAATTTAGAAATTAGGAATTTATTAAAAAATTGGAAAAATAAGGGGTACATGTACATGGACCTAAGCATATACAAAAAATTATATGTTTCTGATAGCGAACTTCCGAGATCTTACGGACTGCCAAAAATTCATAAAGAAGGTCGTCCACTAAGATTAATTGTTAGTTGCATTAACAGTGCCTTTTATCCACTTGCGACCTTCTTAAAAGAAATTATCGATAAGAGTAATAATAATAATTTTAGTTATGTTAAAGATAGTTATGATTTGGTTGACAAACTTAATGGAAAGGTTATCGAAAAAAATTTTAATATCATATCATTTGACGTGGTCTCCATGTACACTAACATTCCTACGGACTTAGTATTAAAAAACATTGAATGTAGATGGAACTTGATTGAAAATAAGACTTCGATTCCTTTGCATGAGTTTGTTAAAGCAGTTATGATCATAATTAACTCCACGTTTTTCAGATTTGATAAAAAAATATTTAAGCAAATTTTTGGTATGCTATTTGGGCTCTCCTCTATCGCCTATACTAGCGAATATAGTCTTACAAGACTTAGAACAAGAAATTTTCACTACTAATAACATCATCTCTTTGTTTTATTTACGATATGTCGATGACATTGTGTTAGCTGTACATGAGGAAAAGATTGAGGAGGTTCTAGATTTATTTAATTCATACCACGACAGACTTAGATTTACGGTTGATTTTGGCGATGAAA
>NW_011627715.1:192623-203605 GCF_000204515.1 Acromyrmex echinatior | reverse complement strand
TGAATAAATTAAATACAATTATTAAAACAGGAAAAGATCCCTTGCTTAAGGATGATCATTGTGGGGTAGTTTATAAAATTAATTGTTTGAATTGCGAATCGTCATATGTTGGCCAAACTAAGAGAAAATTAAAAACTCATATTAAAGAACACAAGACTGATATTAAGAAATCTACTTCTGAGATATCAATTGTTTTACGTCACCGTGTGAATGAAATGTATGATTTTGATTGGAATAACATTAAAATTTTAGATACAGAACAATCATTGATGAAACGAAGAATTTCAGAAATGATACACATTAAAAACCAAATAAGTGGGATCAATAAACAAAATGATACTGAAGGTTTGCCTGATGTTTATCTTCCTCTTCTAAAGAAAGATCTCTCTCGCACTTAATAAATAATTCTAGAACTTTCTAAACTATTTGACTCATGGATATAAATAGCGGAAAAATATGTGATACGACCAATAACAACACATAGTGTCACGACAAATTTCTATTTGTGAAATGAGTATATACTTGTAATTCATCGATTATTTTGCTGTAAAACAGGTAACGTTTCCTTTGTTTTATACTCCGTTTTAAAAGATATTAATAATAAAATAAATTATTGTAAATTAGAATCTGGAAATTCTCGTTCTACACTTTTTACTATATGATTTCTGACGTTCTAACATTATTATATGAAGCAGCGTCGCTTTGATGCAAACACGATTTTTACAATTATAACACGAGGGTTGAATTTGATTCCAACTTGATGTAACTCTGCGTCTTAAGAATGTTATTAATTTTACTGAAGATGGCCAGATTGTGGCCGAAACGTTAATGTTTTTATTGTAATTCATAATGCAAGAATAATTAAATATCACTAACTACATCTTGTGCTGTGGTTCTTTATGCTCTTTCTTTTCATATTTTTGAAATTATAACCACATTCATTTTTTACATTTTTGAATAAAAATGTATTCAGGATTGAAAAAGCATAGACATTTATTTTATACAATTTCTATAAATGAATAAAAATGCATTCAGGATTGAAAAGAATTCATTTTAACATTCATAAATCCGTATTTTTGAAAATCCGAATCTATTTTAATCCATTTTAATCCATTTTCGTTTGCTGGGTTATCAACCGTATTTTTTTAAGAGTATACTCTTTTTGAAGTCGGAAAACAGCATCTTACTTTTCACTTATTGTACTTTTTTTTTGAGAAATGAGACAAAATTTAAAAAATTATTATTTGAATTTATTATTTTACAAAAAGTTTTGTTTGAATTGTACTGAAGCTATGTTTGTTTTGGGCAGTATGTAATATATAAATATTTATATATTATAGATATATATATTATATAGATATTTTATGTGTCTTATATAAAGGTTTTGTTAAAGATTTGGTTGTATGTATATTAGACTGCAAAAGAAAAAAAAATTTTTTTTTAATCGGCCATTTAGCTCAAAAGCTTCCAGTTCATGCCAAAAGAACACTTTTAAATTTGTATAAAAAAATAGACTGAAAGATAAAGCGTCAATTACATAGTCGCTTTTTCAATTTTATCAGTCGAGTTTTTGGAATTTTTGTTTTTTTTCTTAAAGAATTGATCAAACATCAAAAGTCGATATACATATAAGAATCTCATCAATAACAATATGATATAATAACAATATGAATCTCATCAGGTTTTTAAAGAACTGTATGGAATAAAATATTATTCCTCCGTACCTATACAGAATTCTACAATTTACACCTAAATTTGATTTACAAAATTCTTATATTTCTAAGTTTAATAATACTAGAAATAGTTATGTCAAAAAAATTTTAAGAATAAAATTAAATGATGCATATAGGTCGATTGATTTCTCACATGGCAGAATTTTCCATCTTGTGCGTAGTATCTCAAGAAAATTACCAGTAAATATTACAAATCGGTTCTTTGCTTCTCAAAATAAAAAACTTTACAACTTCTTGATTAATAAACAAAAAATTGATAAAAAATACTTTGGTTAACTCAGACAGAAAGAGAAAAACAAAGAAAAAACTGAATATTATTGACTAAGACCGGATCTCGTACATAATTTTCAATAACAATAGTAACCATTACGCTCTTGATAAATTGCCTCTCCTCTTTAACAACTAAGATACTGTGAAGATCACAATTTCTCCAGATTCCTTTCTGAACAAGGAATCCTCTTTATCTCTAAAAACTATTAGACCAAAACGATTCCTTAACTTTTCATCAATTTCTATTCCGAAAAACATTCAACATTTTTTTATGATGAAAATTTCTCGCTTCCAAATTATAAAGGCAGATATTTAATTATGGAATTTATCAAAAATATTGAAAACAATATCAAAAAATTTCAAGCTTCTGTACATAACAAATTAAGAATTCGTTTGTTACCAATTATTAATAGATTGTTAACTTTCAATAAAAAAGAGAATTGGATTTACAACAATTTAATAAAATTATCAGGCCTCGATAGTCTAATGGCTTAGGATGCTCGTAAGGAATACAAGAGATCCGGATTCAAGTCCCGACCGAGATAATATTTTTTGCAATTTATTAACATATTAACATCTTTATAATATAATGCTTGCTAGTAGCATCAAATTATTAAAATTGCTTGCTAATTTAATTCACGATTACTAGAATAGTTTAAATGCGTATACGAGGTTGTAAATAGTATTATAAAAGTCAAGTCGAAACAAAATGCCGAGAATTGGGACACTATGATCATCGACAAGAAGGCAAAGTTTGCGTTGACTCAGTCAATGGAACTTTCACAGATATGTCATACAGTAAATTGTAAGATCTGGAACGAAATCTGGTTGAAACTCGAAGCTCTGTACGAACAAAAGAAACGAGTGTACATCTATTACTGCAAGATTCTTCGAGTACAAGATGGATCCGAATAAGATGACAGTGTCAGCACATATCAGCAACGTCGAACAGATGGTTCGACAACTTAAAGATCTTGGACACAAGCAAGAGGAAACAACGATAATCACAAAGATTTTGCACTCACTACCGGTAAGCTATCGTTCGATAATATCAACTTGGGACTCGGTACCAACAGAACGAACAAAAATTAATTAATTTATTCCCTCGTCTTATCAAAGAAGAGCAACTCTCTAAAAGTTTTGGTGAGGTCAAGATTAACAGCGAAGAAGAATCTGTAGCTTTGTAGAAGCCAAGAAGATGAAGAATACCAAAAAGCCTAAGCAAGACAAGAAAGCATTCAAAAGAAAATGCTTCAATTGTAATGAAGAAGGGCATACGGCTCGAATGCAAGAAGTCCAAACGAGAACCGAAAGCCAATAATGCATCTCAAGGTAAGAGGACATCGCACAGTGATGCATTCACAGCATCGTTCTTTTCAGATTTGAATGAACGATCGAAGGAAGATCATTGGTTAGCAGATTCAGGAGCTAGCAACCACATGACGTTTCGACGAGACTGATTCAACACATTCGAAGCAATCAATGACAAATCAGTATCCGATTACTGTAGGAAACAACGATATTGTTTATGCACGTGGCGAAGGCAACATCAAAATCCTCTCAATGGTCAATGGTAAGGAACGTGAAGGTATTCTACATACAATGTACTCTGGATTCCAGATTTAAATCGAAATTTACTAAGCATTGGTGCCAGGCAAGGTAACCAGACAATCATTGACGAAAATCAGATCAAGATAGTCAATAAAGGAGGTAAAATGTTAATGATTAGTTATAACTGTGAACGAAACTTATACATGATGGATACCCGAGTTGTACTGCCAGAGCACGAAGCTCAATATGCCTGCAAGGATATGCAGCCATTATCCATATGGCACGAACGAATTCGCTCATGTGAATTACAAGAAACTGAATCAGATGTTAACAGCAAAGCAGAGGTATTCAAAAATCGATGGGAGAACTGATAATCGATTCTGCGAGGCTTGCATTTTTGGAAAGCAGACACGTAAAGAGTTTATCGAATCGGACATTTGAGCCAAAAAACCAGCCGAATTGATTCATTTCGATATTAGTGGTCCGATGTCAACTCTGTCGCTTGGTGGTAATACTATGCTGGCCGTCTTTGTGAACGATTTCTCAAGATTTTTAATTGTACGTCCCATGAAGAATCGTACTGAAATAATTGACGCTATTGAAAGCGTAATTGCAATTGCAAATTTGTATGGACATAAGATAAAACGTTTCCGATCTGATAATGCACGTGAGTTTATTAGCAAGAATATGAAACGTGTCATAAACAAAAATAGGATAGTTCACGAATTTTTTGACTCCCCGTGCACCACAACAGAATGGCCGAGCTGAGCGACAAATCAGGACGATCATCAAGACTGGACGCACCTTGCTGGCCGCAGCTGACTTACCACAGTCCCTCTGGACCGAGGCTTCAAGAACTGCTGCAATGATTCGTAATCGCGTGCCACTAGATCGATTTAATGAGATAATTCCCCATGGGAGACTTTACAAGTGATCAGCCAGACGGTTTTCTGCGTATCTAGTCGGTAGTAAAGCATATGTTCATAAATCAATTTATTGAAGACCAGTTCAGAAACAAGTTTAAAAAGAAGTCAAAGAAGTTGGTACTTATGGGATATGAACCAGGTTCCAAGGCTTATCGTCTTTGAGAACGCGGCACAAAGAACGTGTACATACAATGCAACGTTAAGATTGTTGAACTTGATCCTTCAGATATTGGCATCTATCCAACTCATTGACGAAAATGAAGAAACAAAACAGTTTAAAAAAGAAAGTGAAGAACAAATTGTAGATTCCAACCTTGAGTTAATCTCCGGTCTGAAGACCAAGCAGCTGCGCACAGAACTCGATCAAACTAGATGTCATCGAAATCTAAATCAATAACTGTATAGTTCTTCGTACGAAGTAAAAATCAAGCCGGAGATCCAGAACGTTCGTGTATGTTGGTCGAAATAAAAATGCCTAATAACTATAAGGAAGCTGTCGAATTATCTGACCATGAACAGTGGGAACAAGCAATGTGTAAGGAGCTTGATTCACTAAAGGAAAACGTGGCAGTTGGTAACGTTACCCGAAAAAAGCCGAGTTATTAAAAATAAATGGATTTATCGAGTTAAAGTCAAACTAAACGGCGATTGATTCAAGACTTGTTGTCAAGGGACGTAGTCAAAAACCTGGAACCGACTTCAATGAAACTTATTCACCTGTGACCCGTTTTGATTCAATCCGCTTGCTAATAACCCTTGCAACCGAGAAAGATTACGAGATGATTCAGTTTGATGTTCAGACAGCCTTTTTATACGGTGATTTGGAAGAAGATATTTATATGTCACAACCTGAGGGTTTCGATGATGGTAGCAGAAGAGTATGCAAGCTGTTGCGTAGCTTGTATGATTTAAAACAATCTCCTTTACAGTAGCGCAGGAAGATTGATACAGTTCTAGCGGAATCAAACATGCGGCTAATAGATATGATCCATGTGTCTATGTTAATAATAAAAAGAATCTATTGATAGCTTTATATGTGGATGACGATCTGATAGCTGGCGCATCAATGAACAAAATAAACAAGCTGCTATTATTGCTTAAAAATCGTTTCAAAATCACATATTGTGAGACAAAATTTTATTTAGGACTTCAAATCAATCGTGATCGTCTCAATAAATTTACGCATATACAGGGTGCGTCACCAAAATCCAGACAAATCGAACAATTTCTTTAAACAAAATGTTTTTAATGAAAAATTAAATATTACAAAAAATCCTTTTACATAGCACTTGAGGGATCCCTATAAAGCACAATTATTCGATATATCCCCCATTAGTTTGAATGACGACCTCTATTCTCGGTCTGAAGCGTTCGCACGCATGTTGTAATGTAGCGCTATCCATACGTAGTAGTCCAAGGGATTTAAATCTGGGCTGTTGGAAGGCTAGAATGGGAGCCGAGGCGAGCAACTCGGCAGCCTCAGAGAGCATCTGTCGTATCTTTAATGTGTACGATTTGTTTCGAAGGTCCTCTTCGATAATTCGACGCATTGTTGACTCGCTTATACCAATCGATGCTAATTTTCACAACGATTGTCCTGGGTCATCCAAAATCAGCGTTTAAGCCTTTTCAACGACTGCGGCGATCCTCGCGGTGCGTTCTTTCGAGTGACTCTTCCTCGCTGGCATACTGAAACCTTCGTTGGACTGTTCTAAAGCCGTATATTTTGCCACAACGTCATAAATAGTTGATCTCGGGTATTCAAAGAACTGAATTTCCGTTGTTGAGCGTCCAACGCAAAGGCCTTCGATGATCGCGGCTCTTCGATTATATTCCGTATTTGGTTTCAACATCGCGGCTATTTTGGGAATATGACTGTTTATTAGAAGCATCAAGCTTTCTCGGATGCCAACAACAATCTCTGGCGAAGGCAATATAGCGGAAAATTTGAATTGAAATTTGTCCGAATTTTGATGACCCTGTACATCAAATGACACACCATGAGAATACTTCAAAGGTTCAACATGGTAAATTGTAACTGTGTTAGTAACTCCAATGGAAACGCAAATCGCACTGAAACGAGAACATGAAGAGGAAGGTGATTTCATTGAGGACGAAAGCTTCCCGATCGACAATTAATTGGCTCACTGATATTCTTAGCAAATTGATCCAGGCCGGGTATTGCGTTTGCAGTGAGCAAACTTGGTCAATTTCTGGAATCACTTACAATTATTCATAAATCAGCAGCAAAACGCATATTTACGTATCTGAAAGGAACAACAATTCTTGGTTTAATCTATGGTACGAAAAACAATGAAAACAAGCAGCTAAAAGCTTTTTCAAACGCAGACTACGCGTCTTGCGTAGAAACACGAAAGTCAGTCTCCAGTGTTTTGTTGATGTTAAACGATGGACTGATTATTTAGTCATCTAGAAAGCAAGGAGTAATTGAATACATCAACTACAGATGCCGAGTACATAGTGGCTCATGATGCATCGAAGGAGGTCGTATGGACTCGTAGCTTATTGCAACAGATTGGATACGACCAACAACTCTCTATTGTGACAATACAGCTGCTGAAACTCTAATCACGAATCCGACTTTCCACAGAAGGACCAAACACGTGAACATCAAATACCACTGTACGAGACGTGATAAAGAAAGGTCATCTAGAAGTCACATATATGGCCACGAGCAAAGGGCGGATCTATTAACGAAGCCTCTTACCAAACAAAAGTTTCAAATAAATCTTAAGTTCCTAAACACGATATCACAGTAAACTAGTGGAGTGGGAGTGTTGGAGACGCTGTGCTTCGTTCACTATTGGATGACGCTGACGCTAGATTAATTTTTAGAAGTTTTCTCGTGGCATTTGTTATGTTGTTTTTTATGATACATTAAAGTTTGCTTGTTACCGCGCGGGAAATTAACCACTTCTGTAGTTATATTGTTCAACCTTATTAACTTGTGTATGAGACTACTTTTTACTTAATATTATTTTGTACCAGTGATTCGGATATATTAAAACTGTAGGAATTCAACTAAGAATACACGGCACTGTTTAATGATCTGAATCCACGTCCTGATCAACAGTATATATAGCAAATACATATATAGTGTATATTAATAATTCAAGATTGAATTATTTAAAGCAATAAAGATCCAGCTACAACCGTAATAGGCATTTAAAATTTTTAGTATAGATTGTGTTTCTCACATATGCGGTCTAAAATAAAGATTCTTAATAATGTTAATAAAACTATCTCGCCTTACAAAACAATTCATTAAGAGCAACCAAAATATAATTTTTATTAAGATTGATAAGGACAATTTAACTGTAGCACTAGATAAAAACTTACAGAGAAGAAATCAATGCAATGCTCCTTGATGAAGATATTTATCTTAAAATCTCTAAAGACCCTATTAATAAAATTAATAACAACTTGAAAAAATTACTCACAAGATGGAAAAAATCTAGATACATCTCTGAACAGTTATACAAACGATGTACTGTAGCGATGGCAATTTACCTAGAGTTTATGGCCTACCAAAAATACATAAACCGAATTGCCCATATAGACTTATAGTTTCTTCTATTAACAGACCTCTGTATAATTTAGCATTGTTTTTACATGGATGGATCAAAGGTATTCCGAAAGTTCCTAGCCATATTAATAATAGTTTTAACTTAGTAAAAAGATTGAAAAATATTAAAATTGACTCTAGTAACAGTTTAGTATCTCTTGATGATATCGCTATTCACTAACGTACCAATGGATTTAGCTATGATGCTTTTTCAAATAGATGGAATTTTATTTGTAAGAATTGAAATATCCCTAAAGAGGGATTTTTAATAGCAGTACAATTGGCCTTGGATTCCATTTTCTTTACCTTTAATGGTCAATTGTATAAGCAAACTTTGGGTACCACGATGGGTTTCCCATTATTACTGGTCATTGCGAACCTGGTCATGCAAAACTTGGAGAACAGTGTGTTGAGCTATATTAATTTTCCTGTGCCTTTTTATTACAGATATGTCAACGATATAGTCTTATATTTGCCTTCAAAGTGAATTGCATTCTCGATACGAGGGCAAATCAATAAGTTCTTAGAAAATCTATCAGAGGGCACTTACAGTGTTATGTCACATTATGTTTTGACAAGTAGCATTTTTCAGCCGATTACTCAAATTCATCGCGTGGTTTCATTTCTGTAGACGATTAAAGTGAACAACCTTCGTATTTTTTACAAAATGGAAAAAAACGAGTTTCGTACAGTGATGAAACATCTACATATGAAAGGTTTAAACCGAAAGAAATTAAAGCCGAGTTGGATAATGTTCATAGCACATCTGCACTAGCGTTTGCGACTGTATATGTATATATATATATAATAAGAGAAACTCAGGGATATAATAATAATAATAATAATAATAATAATAAAAATAATTTTTTTTCTCTTTTCTAGAATCACTACACTAAGAAAAACTAACAAGAGATTTATATAGCTGATTCTTGCTGGAATAAGATTAATTAAGAACAACATCTTTCCTTTATTCTTAGGCAAATTGTCCTGCTTTCCTTCTCCCTCTTAAAAGAATTTCCCACGTATGCAAAGCCACCTAATCGTCAATTATAGCCTATAATTCGCCAGTGCTATCACCATCTCCGGATCACTAGATCGTATAAAGATCTTTGTACTCCAATTAAATGGAAAAATTTAATTGACAATTTCGGTATTTGACCGAAATCCCAGTGCATTATGTCATTGAAGGAACGCAGGGTCTGTCAAAATATCCTGATAAAAACCTGCGACCGTTGCCACGCAGAAATCCCAAATAAAGGATACTACATGGCCCTTGCCTCGTCCATAGAAAGTCTGTGGACGACTACAAAAACTGTTCGACTTGGTAAAACGACAATAAATGTCAAGCCGCGGAGGAAAGTGTCGAAGCCGCATCAAAAGATTCCGATAAGACACTGTAGACTGGAGATGGGAAGTACCTTCGACCATTGCACAGATCGATGCAATAAATCTTTTTTTTGGGAGGTTGGCGACTTTCAGGTATTCATTCTTCCAAATATTCCAACATACATTTGCCAATACTAAGGGAAAAGGAAAAAGAAAAAATAATATATATATTTAACATTAAAAAATACACATATATATTGCAACCGCACTCACGAGCGTGGCGCAACTTCGTCGCACATTCACAGCTAAGGTTCTCGTAGCCGATCGGATGACGGGTGGCGTTAAACGAAACGTGACAGAAATGCGTCTCCCCACGATCGCTCTTAAGGGTGGCACACAATCACAAAACAATAGTTGGGCGCTAAGCACGAGCGAGCGTACCACTCTTTCTAGAAATTATTGATTTTCTTTATGCCATCTTTAATGAGCTGCGAATGTTGACGGGCTCTCAATCGGTAGCTCAGCCTCGGAAATGGCAGCGGGGGCGGTTCGCGGTCGAGGATAGCAGATCGTTTGGAGGAGCGAATAGGGGCGAGAATAAAGTACACACGAATTAACAATAACAAAAGTAACAAATATATTAAGTGAGTCTTCGACTCACATTTACATCTGGCGATACAATCGAGACGATAAACTCTACTTGAGCGCAATAACTGATTTACATAGTCCCCGAGATTTTACGCTAGGCGTATCAACTTCGTTAAATTCCCGCGACACGAGCTCACGCCACACGGGAATACTCTCGCGAATTATACAAATTATAAATTATACTTCATCGCCTCGCAAATACTGAGGAATTCGGCAATGATTGTAGCGTGGACACGGCGTGACCTCGTGCGCACTCGCGGGGCCTCGCTCCGCTCAGCTGCGATGCAGAGAAGGCTCGCATACGTTCAAACTCGACACTACGCAATCTCGATACGACAGAATACGCACAATTATCAATGGTATTATAAATTGAGTTTAATGGCTATGACACAGAGGATCGAATAAATATGCAAATCTTACGCTACAGACGACACGATACGCGACAATACTACGGCACGGAACTTCGACGCGACATATGATCCGCGATAAAAAGAAACCGACAACGAGTGACGAGGCTGTGGCCTTGGCGGACGCCTTAGAGTTATCCCGACAACAAGGGCCGTTCCGGGAGGCGACACGCGTACTCAAATCCCACGAAACTGGTGCACGGTAATGCCACGTGTACTCACTATTATACGCCCGATAGAAATCCGATAAGCTACGCCTTCCGGACGCGGAAACTGGCGACTTTACAGGGATGACGCTTGTCTCACCGTGGCTCCCTCACAGGTGCTCGTCCTAGTCGACCTTGGAAGATTCGCTGACGTCCTGTATCCTCTCGCGTGTTTTCGCCACAGCTCAAGTGCCGAGCGCTAATCCTCCCGGGCGCACGCAGGGCTCGTTATCCCCGCGAGGGGGCCTTATTGCGCTTGATTGCCGCGTGGCCCCGCGGCTCCACTAATCGCGGGAACCGCGTCATGCCCGGCGCCTGTCCTGGCGCGC
>NW_011627715.1:145463-176863 GCF_000204515.1 Acromyrmex echinatior | reverse complement strand
ATTCTTCTTGATTTTGACACGAGTCTTGATCAAGTAATGCCTCTAATTTTGCATCTTCGAAAACCTTCTCTCTTCCATCGCTATACCGGTCTTCGACGTCAAAATCACCGTTCTCGAAGCGTTGAAACCACTCACGACACGTTCTTTCATTAATAGCGGCCTCACCCTAAGTATTTGAGAGCATTCGATGAACCTCAGCCGCAGATTTCTTCATATTGAAGGAGAAAATTAAAACCTCCCGCAAATGACGAGAATTTGGCTCGTAAACTGACATTTTCAATCGAGAATAACTTTATGATGCAGACACAAATCGACTAATGTTTCTATGGGGTTATGTTAATAGATGCCCAAGTTTATTGTATGACGTCTATGATCTATTTATTTCGACCACCACTTACCGCTAAAGCCATCTATAGGAAAACGGCGGAAGCAAAGTTGTACACCTAATACAATATGTATAAAAATTATACAATAACTATTTGAAAAGACATGAATGTTCATTGCACATCTTAACGATTCTATTTGCAGAGATATTAATTTTGGAAAAAAAGTAGCTATCTCATCCCACTGTGCGCTGTGGCATTAGCATTATCTAAGCTAAGGTGCTCGTATCCCTTTTGATGATGCGAGGATGGAGTGGTCATAGGAGGTCTTACGCAAGCGACAAGACTTTTTAATCAATTTTTTAGAAATAAAGACAATGATATATCTAAATCAACTGTCATTCGTATTTGTCATTCCTTTAACCCAGCTCGCCTTACCTATCAGTTTTTAGTTACTTTCTCAGCTAGACCCTATCGGGATTTGGAACTTGTCAAGTTCGTCTATCTCTGAATAGAAAACATATTTTTAACTTATTACATGCAAAATTGATATTTCTAGAGTAAGACAAGAACAAATAAACAAAGATGAAATAAAAAATATTTTATTCTTAAATTACAGCATAAAAAGTTAAGTCTGAATTGAAATGTGAAAAATCGCATTAGATACGTCATATCCCAGTATGGCGAGCTAGGATAAAAGAATATTACATATTACGCAAATACTCAAATTGGCATCCCTCTGCAATCTGATGTGTCTAGACGATTATAAAAACTTAAACTTAAGACTGCATTTCTACAGAATTCGCGAGACATGATTCTAAATTCATTTATTATTTGTTGACGTAAATCATTAAGATCTCGAGTTTAGTATTATAAATTTTTCCCTTCAAATATTCCCATAAAAAATAGTTAAGTGGATTTAAATCAGGCGTGCTGGCCATTCAATGTAACCCCTTCTTCCTATCCACCATTCGGAATAGGTTCGGAAAAACTTCATTCGAATATTGGCATACTCGTAAACCATAATTAGGTAGCGCCCCATCTTGTTGGAACCAAATGTCATTAAAGTTTTGACGAGCGATGTTTCGGATTACCGGAACTATTTCATTCTTGAAGCATGGCTAAGTAATTGTCAGCGTTTAAATTACCTTCATTAAAGAAAGGCCCAATAATGGCTTCATTTAAAATTCCAGCCCATACGTTGACTATTTGTTGATTCTGAATATGTGTCTCGTACATCCAATGAGGATTTTCATCGCTCCAATATCTGCAATTATGTCGATTTACATTCCTGGTTAGCTCAAAAGTAGCTTCATCTGAAAAAATAATGTTGACTACAAATAAAAGATTTCTATCGATATTTAACATTATACTTTCGCAAAATTCAATATGACGATCAAAATCATCTTTATATAATTCCTGCGCCAGATGGATCTTATATGGATGAAATTTCTCTTTTTTTAGAATTTTATGAACTGATATAGAATCGATGTCATGCTATTGTGCAACTTTGCGAATTGAATTACGCGGATCTTCGATAAAAGACTGTAGAACATTCAATTCTTTTATCAGGATTTGTCGCTATTGTTAGTCTACCTTGTCTATTATGAGTCTTTTACAAAACTCGTTTTTTCAAAACGTACAATACGAATAACAGTCGATTTAGATATACCATTGTCCTCATTCCTAAAAGTTTGATTGAAAAGTTCTGTCACATGTGCGTAAGATCTCTTATACGATCACTCCATCTTCGCATCATTAAAATATTTTTAAAAAATTTATAAACAAAGATAACTGATGATAAGCAATCTCAGAACGGAGTATCACGAAAAAGTATACCTTTTCAATTGCAGGTCACAGAAAAAGTAAACTTGACAGGAGAGATCTCTAGCTTATGTAGTCTCCAGCTTTGTTGAAAGAGTGGGAAGGAGGAAGAGAGGATGGAAAGGAGTAGGAGAGAAGAGGAGAAGGAAAGAATAGGAGGGAGGAGGAGATAGAGATACAGATATTCGCGGGCACATTCATGACTTATAAATCCAGTCAGGCAATCTCTACGTAATATCTTAGATAATGTTAATGTCGGCGGTTCCATAACTCTCAATTCTCACAACTTGAAAAGTACTTAAAAAGAGACTTTATTATAGTGTTTTGGAAAGCTCCCAACCTCAGCTATTAGATTCTAAAATCAAAAATAGGATGTTTCGTTTAAAAAAATCGATTTGACTTTTGGTGGCGCTATCCAAGGTCAATTTGATAAGGTTAGTCAATAGATCATTTTCAATTCTACAATTTTTGTATAAAACATTTTTCTCAAAAATGATTACTTTTCAAAATATTTAAGGGATCCGGAACTTTTTCTACACCCTGCATAATATATGCTAACCTAATACTATATATGCTATATATTAAATATATTATATTATAACCTTCCCAGCAAATGAGAATGGATTAAAATGGATTGAAATTTTTTTCTATCCGAATGCATATTTTAAATAGCAATTACTTTTTTTTAGATTCAATTGGATTCAATTAGATTCAACTGGATGCAATTGGATTGAAAAATTGCATTTCCTATTCAAAATTTTGAATTGAACAGTATTCACAATGTATGTGTTGTGCACAGAAAAAGCTAATATTATTTTTAGATTGAAAAGCATAGAGATATGCTCAAGCAATTCCTATAAATATGAATAAAAATGCATTCAGGATTGAAAAGCATTCATTTTAACATTCCTGAATCAATATTTCTGAAAATTTTAATCTATTTCAATTTATTTCAATTCATTCTCATTTGCTGAGTAATATTGTGAATTACGAATAATAAAGATTATAAAGGCATTGTTAATTAAATAAAATCGTGATTAAGCATTTTGCAACAATAATGAACAAAAATAAAACTAATAGCGAATTTGATTGGACGCTCATTGCACATTGATGCACATAAAAACCGCTGTACATATGGTACACAAAATAACGTAAATATATGTTTATAAATAAACATGGAAATCGATTAAATTGTGAAATACTTAATACATTTTATTGTACTGTTAGATAAAATATGTATTTTATAATTCGAAATATTTTATTTTTATACTCAAATTAAATTAGTGTACAACGTTTAATATGCATCAGTGTTTGCAATCAAATTTGCCATAATGCTTATTATATGAAGAAGGAGAAAATGCTTTTAGAGAAATTTATTTCCGAAAAAAATTATCAAAAATAATTATCGATGCGTCAGATTTAAATTAAAAGCTATCGAAAGTAAAAAGACTGATGTGACGAATTGAATTTGGAGATTTGCTTGGCTATGAAAACTGCACCTCCTCCTCAAGGAAACTCTCTTAAGAAAGGATAACTTCTCTTAAGAAAAGGAAGATAATAAAGACTTCTTATTTGGTCAAGGAAAGTTTATGATACGTGAAATGAGAAATAAAGAATCCTCATTCCTCAAGGAAGGACTATAAATACGGATATTTGTCTTTAGTAAAGATGATACTACACTGAGAGAAAAATGTTCTAAATTTTAATAAATAATGTTTAAATAATGTTTAAATAATACAAATATAACATTTATTTACGGAAAATAAATATTTGCTAAATAAAATATAATAATAGGTAAATCAAATTAATGGTTCTTGGACCAAATAAATATATGTTTACATTCAGTAAAAATTCAATTGGTACTGGTGATTGTTTTTGATAAAAAGATTAGTAGATTTTATTAAATATGATAATTTGTGATTGATTGAATTTTTTTTTTAAAGAAAGCCACATTTTCAATAATTGATATAGAACGATTCCTAGTTCTATAGCTGTAGTTCTTAATTAGATGTACCAGTAATTTGTTAATACTGTTTTTTTATAAATTCTAAGCAATCTTTTTTTTGTGTTATTCGAAGGGAGAGTAAAATTGCTTTCTAATTGTAAAAGGCATTGAATCTCTCTTGGAATCGTTATATTTGTAAGATTTTGAAATCAATTATTTTTTACATAAGTTAAAGATGAATGAATGTTATCTGTTGAAAAATTACCTAAATGAATAAAAATTTCTACAGATTGTTCATTGTTCTGTGGAGAAGTCAAAGGACCATAGGAGAAATTATTCAAATTTCTCTGAGATTCTGGAGAGTATATCTGCATATAAATTAAAATAATGAATAGATTTTATATTCTTATTTTCCACATTCTGCTTTTAAATTAATTACTTCATCTTTTTATCAATTCTCTAATATTCTTGTTGAGGCAACAAAAATAATCGTTTTATTTTTTGAGACGGGTTACAGATGTAAATGGGAATCCAAGAAATCTGTCTAACTAGCCTAAACGCGCGTTTGTGTTCTATAGAAGTGTAGTAATCTAAATGCATCGTTTAATTCGACGTTCAATATCTTTCTTCTAAACATATTTCTCGTTTTAGAGTATTTAATATTCGAACTACGAATTTTATATTACAATTATATCATGAGTCCACCAAAAATCCCGGGCCATCTGAATAATTTCTGAATGATTCGAGATATAGGATTGAAATTTATAGGGATACAATGGGGTCATAAAATCTATCATTGAATCTCAAAAACACCCACCTTAACATTCCCGGGGGAGGAGGGAGAAAGGGGCCTGAAAATCTTAAATGGCATGTGGCATCGAGTGAGGGCTCGTTTAAAAGAGCTTTTCGAGACGAAAACAACGCGAATTGATCGAGATCTCTACGATTTTTTTTCGCAGAATTATGATTATTTGAACATTGTTATTCAGAAGAAACAGTTTATTGTGTCAACATATCCAAATTCACAAGCGACTACATACATACAATGTATGTGTACACACGAATTTCCATGTTTCACGTGCGTCTCGGCTCGGTATCACGTAAACAATTTTGTCACGTATGATATGAAACAGTAATGTTTTCTCAGAGTTAATGTTCCCTCAGAGAGCGATACATTACCTTATCTACTTATCTTTGTTTGCTTTAGTAATCTTCATTCTAGTACATTTCTATTGTCAGAAGATGCTTTTAACCGAGACGGAAAGGGTGATTGTATTGATGATGAGAGGATATGGTGACAGAATAAGGTCCTATTGAGAAATAGCCGAATGCAATGCCACTTATCCTGATCATAATTTCAAAATCAACTGTTAAAAGAACTGTTGCTCGTTTCCAAAGAACAGGTTTAATTAAAGATGAGCCAAGATCCGGAAGACCCAAAAACGCTACTAACGATGATAAAGCTGCAGATGTTCTGAAAGTTGTAAACGATAATTCTTCTATATCGGTCTCGAGAATAGTTTAAGAAAGTGATATTAGCGCAACACCAATCTGTCAAATTTTGAGTAGGCATCATTATCATCCTTACAAAATGCATCTAGTCCAGCAGCTATCCGAAGACGACTATGACAAAAGAGTGGAATTTTACGACACAATGATGACAAAATTTGATGATAATAATCAATTTTTTAACTGGATCTGTTTCTCTGACGAAGCAACATTTTAATTAAGCGGTTCTGTAAATCGACAGAATATGAGGTATTGGGCAGATGAAAATCCATATTGGATGAGAGAAAGGCCACACGCAGCATTCTTAGAAGATTAACGCTTGGGCCGAAATAATGCTTAATCATATTATAGGATCATTTTTCATTGAAGATAACATAATTTCAGATAATTACTTGAGTTTGCTAAGAAATCAAATGATTATTCAAGATTTTGCTAAAGAAGCTTTCCAGAATATTTGATTCCAGCAGGATGGGGCTCAAGCTCATTTTTCACAGTGTTTTTACTGATCGATGGATTGGTAGAAGAGGCACAATAGAATGGCCACCGAGATCACCAGATCTGAGCCCATTAGACTTTTTTTACTGAAAGCATTTAAAAAGTAAAATCTATGAGACCCGCAAATTTAGAAGAGCTGTGACAAAGAATAGTGAACGTTTCGAATTCAATTACACCAGAATGCATACGTAACGTTATCGATACGTTTTACGTACGCATGGGACACTGTCAAGTTGTTGGAAAACATCAATTCGAACAGTTGATAAAATAATGTTTTTATTAATATGTTAATAAAATTAATAATTAATGTTTTTACATGCTTTCACATATACCATTGTTTCTCTCTCTCTCTCTCTTTCTTTCTATCTTACACACACATGCACGCACGCACGCACGCATAGAAGAGACTTTTTCTTCTGAATAACAATGTTCAAATGATCATAACTCCCCCGGGAATGTTAAGGTGGGTGTTTTTAAGGTTCAATAGATTTTATGATCTCATTGTATTCTTGTAAATTTCAATCTTATATCTTGAACCATTCAGAAATTATTCAGGTGGCCCGGGACTTTTGGCGGACCTTATATTTCGTTTAGATGTTTGGAACTATAATATGTTATTATGTAAACAAAATTTAAGAAATTTTATTAGTATCTCACAAAGGAGTTTTTTCGAACGTTAATAATATAAAGTTAAAAAATATATAAGTAATTTGACTTTGAGTTAATATATATAATAATTAATAGTAATCTTTCCACACCGTGAATGACCTCATATTTGATTTCATATTTTTTGCGTAAATATACACAATGGCTGCATTCAGCAGACTCAATAATTGAGTGAGCGCTCGTTTCTATTGATGTATTCTTCTAGATTTAAAATTCTGATTGGATGGTCCAAAAGAATAATTCACTCAACTGTTGAGTATGTTGAATTATACATATATACGTATATGCCAGACAAAAAAATAGATAAACTAATTTAGTACAATATGCTTTTTGTTAATATAGTTTTTCGCTGGTATAGCTAATTCATTACATCGAAAAAGTTTCTCTTATCAACTGAGTTACTTAAGGTTGTTTTAAGTGTTTAAATTATTATAATATACATTACTATAATATACATTAAACTGTAATAATATATATAATTACTATTGAATATAAAACATATTCTATTTTAATAAAACAAAGAAAAGAGCTAATAAAGAGTCAACACGGTTAACAATGTGTAAAAATTATTTATTGTGAAAGAACTAAGGATGGAGTCCCATGAGGTGTATCGCGTAACCACGTAACCAATTAATAATCAATAAAACGCGAAATTAAACGCTACAACAACGGATCGCTTCTAATTGGTTACGCGGTTATATGCGGTAAATACACCTTATAGGACTCTATCCTAATGTGCAGATGTTAAGACTGACTTTTTAGTCTTCCTCAACGTAATGTAAGCTAAATTAATAATAAGCTGTTCCTAACTCATAATGTAAATAACGCAAATATTGAAACACGTAATTCATAATAAGATATAATTGTTGCGCATTAGAAACGCACAGATTTTTGCAATACGATCATCGTGCTAATACGAAGAAGTAAGTTTACACGAAAAAATAACGGAAAATCCAGCAGCAAGGTTTGTTTTTTGTATGAACTCACTTCTTCGTGGTGATCATATTGCAAAAATCGGTACGTTTTTAAGGATATTTTGTATATTATATTTTCAAAATGATAACAAAATTATGAAAAAAATACAGATTATAATTAAAAATAATATGTCAAATTTAGTGACGGTTTACTATCTGGATCATAAGTTATTTTAATAAATAGTAGTATTTTTTAAATATGTGCTGATACTTGAATAAAAATGTATGAAAATATTATACAATAAGATAAATGACAAAAATTTCAATTTTTTAATATACTTACATAATGTATTCAAGCTTATTCATATATAGTTACATTGCAATATATGAACTAGTTGTCCAGTAAATGAACAAAATATTTATTTGTTCTATATCTTTGTAACTAAACAGTGAATCGCAATGCATAATTTACTTTGAATATTTAAAGAACTTACAAAAAATTTAAATTTTTGTTATCATTTTAAAATTTTAATTTTTAACAATAAATATAATAATAAATGCAATCTTATTCACATAACTTTCATATGTATTATATACAGTTAATTTGAAGTGTAAGTATTAAACACATTTCCAAATTAATTTTTTTGCAGGGACTGTACGTGTGATACATCCTTAATGCGTGACAATTATATTTTATTATGAATTACATGTTTTAGTATTTCGTTTATATTATGAGTTAGGAATAGATTCATTGTTAATTTAATTTATATTGCATTGAAGGACTGAAAATGTCAGTTAAAACGCATGCATATTAATTTTTTCACAATAAATAATTTTTACGCACCATTAATTGCGTTAGCTCTTTATTAGCTTCTTTCTTTGTTTTATTAGATTTATTCTTAGAGCCGTTGAAATATATTTATTTATATTCTATTTTGTATTTAATATTCAAGGAATGAAATTAAAATTCTACATATTTTTTTATTATTATAACATCAGTACATTTATCAAACTTTTTTTATTTTCTTTTTATTCTAAATATTATCTGAGATACTGTCTGAGAATAAGACTACCTAATCAATGTTATTTAAAAAAAGTCAAGCAAGAATTTATATATACATAAACTATGAAAGTATCGATAAAGGATTTATTCGAATAAGCTAAATATATTATAAGTGCTGTTTTTAATTCAATTATGTATCCTTTTCAAAATGGTCTGAAGAAACCGGTTGCTTCTTTCTTTTAATATTTTTCATTGTCTTTTTCCCAGTGGCACGAGATAGTTTTAGCTAATGGATACTTTAAGCATCAATTTGATAATCATTACGTCTAGATAGTTCTTATGAAATCTTATCAGAAATTTATGCTATAATTATAGAACGATGCCACCTTGTGCAATGTGCGATCAATTCTAGAGGAAAATATCGTACGGTATCTCGTACATTTACGGGTAAAGTACCGCTAGTCGTACACAGGCACGCATGCATACGCGTTTGTATGAATGTGCGTATACTCGTGCATGCGCGGGCGTGGATATTTATACCGATACAAGCGCACATGGTACACACGGATGTGTGGAAAGGAAAGAGGGAACAACGGAAGAGAATAGCTAGAAAGGAGAACAGGACAGAGAAGGAAAGAGGAAGAAGAGCATAAAACGAGAAAAATAGAAAAAAGAGTGAGATTCGGTCGCGCGGAGGAAAGCGGGAAGATCAGAGGGGACGTGGACTGGGACTATGCCATGTATTCATACACAGTGTATCCAAGAGAAATACTCAGATGATCAGTTCATAGTATTGAGGAAGAAACGAAGAATGCACAAGAGAGAGCAGGGACGGATTGTCCGATATTAATGTTAAATCTTCCTACATAGACTCGAATCGTGAATGCAATTATTTATTATAATGAAAAATTAAAGAGGACGTCTTATATCAAAAGTTTTATATTAAAAGTAGTTACAATCAGTATTGCATTTAAAATGGCATCTTCAAATTTTTCACAAGTATAGCCTTTGCTATAAATATAAATCTACAAATTGAAGTAAATGTTTTATATATAATAAAACATTAATTTAAAATAATTTATTGAAAAATAATATTTATATAACATTTAATATTTTTTAATATTTTATTAGTTTTCTTTTGGCTTTTATTATCGCTTTTTCCACAAAAATACAATACATTAAGAGTGAGATACATTTATACTTCTGACAAAAAGCTGCATTTAGAATTCCGCAAATAGCGTACTAATTAGTTGATTAACTGAGGTATTAATTGAATCTTTCTTTTCTATGCGTTGCTTATTCCGTAAGCAATAACCTAAATCGCTGATCTCATCCATCGCAATGCTTTGTAAGAGTGAAAAAAGCAACAGAAGTCACAGTTAGCACCGCTCCTGTCAACAACCCTATCCCCTCCAGATAACATTTACAAAGCCGGTCAATCATCGTTCTATCTCATTTCTTCCTTTCTTTTTCTTTCTCCTTGTTTCACTTACCTTCATGGGCCGTCATTGGTGCAGAAGTGGGGATCCGCACACTCTGACCCACAAGTAGGCCTTGATCTCTACCCAGTCAGTGTCCATCAAACGAGTCGAAGCAAACGATGTGGGTATGCATGGTGCAACATTGTAAACGTCGTTGAACTCTCTCGTCAGTGAAGAAAAATAGTTTGACACGCACGTGATCGGAACCGTGCAAACGGGACAGTGCACCAATCTTGGTGACTTTCTTCTCTCTTTCTCTTTCTTTTTTCTTTCTTCTTTCTTGTTTTCCCCTATCAAGAAACAAACGGAGACAGCACAGGGAGGTTGAAGATGATACTGAGAACTGCCCCCGATGGCATTGTCCTTCTGCTCGCGCTCATCGGGTTAGTTGGCGGGCAGGATGATGATTCTTTGGCCAGTACCTTTCTGTCAGGTAAAAATTCTTTGATTGGCTGATGTCCACTTTTATCAATGTAGATTAACTTTAATCGGTTTAATTCCTTTATTCTTTATTTTTTTTTTAATTTTTTGAAGAAGGAAATAAAAAGTAATTTAAATTAAGATTAAATCTAAGATTTATAATCATATTGTAAATCGAATAACTGAAAACTGAAGACACAAGCAATGTTCTTATAAAAGTTTACTGTTATGAAAGTTTAATTCTTATAAAAGTTTACTATCTTAAAAAAGACTGTTACGTTTAATAAAATTATGATACTATTAGCATTGCGTCCGATGAGAAAAGCTTTGTTGTGTTTATACGGATGTTTTAGCTTACACATCCGTAAATATCTCTTTATTATTATTACACTTATATGAAATTGTCACTTCTACCACTCATTTCTAAAAAGACTTGTCATAAATATATATGATTCTCATTAAATAATAATAAATTTTAATTATACACTTATCAGAGTCCGACCGAAACTTTTGCCGAAACTAAACTGAAACATTCGGCTACATGTTAATTTCAACCGAAACCGAAATTTAAAAAATAGGAATTCTATAAGGACCATATGTATAGATCTCATCATTTTTTCATAAATATCATCATTTAATTGAAACAATAATTAAATTTTAGCCAAAATTGAAAACCGAAATTTCGGTTATGTGTCAATTTTGATCAAAAAATATTAAAATACTTCTTCAATAAACATCATAATTTATTTATTGAAACAATAATTACACATATTAAAAGTAATATTTATAAAGAAGAGGTACATGGTTTCAGTCGAAACTGACACGCAATGAATTTCGTTTTCAGTTTCAATAGAAGTTTCGGTCGAACTCTACCACTTATATACATATATAATGTCCGCTAAAAGGGGCCAGCTGAATATCTCGGAAAACATGCATTTTTTTAGAAAAATGTTTTAAATAAAAATTATAGAGTTTAAAAAAAAATGTTATTCAGGACATGATTCCGAACAACGTTTAAGAGGTTTTAGTCGGTCGGACATCTTGGGTAATAATATTAGTAATGGCGGTAATTATAAAATATTAGTAATTATTACAATTTTCAAGTCTTATAATTTGAAAAATACTTAATGAAAATTTACTGAATGAACTTTATTGTAGCGTTTTGAAAAGTTTTTGACATCAGCTATTAGATTCTGTAATCAACAATAAGGTATCCAATTTAAAAAAATCAATGACCTTGACTTGACATTGGTGATTGTACCCAAGGTCAAACTGATGAGATCATTAAATAGATCTTTTTAAACTTTACAATTTTTGTGTAAAACATTTTTCTCAAAAATACATGCTTTTCGATATTGAGCTGGCCCGGAACTTTTAGCAGGCACTATATAATAATATACATTACCATCAATAATGCAACATATAATGTAAGATTCTTAGAATGATATTTGCACTATCGGTACTAACTATTATTTAACAAATACTTGTGCGCGCGCGCATATGTGTGTGTATGTGTGTGTGTGTGTGTGTGTGTGTGTGTGTGTGTGTGTGCGTGCGCGCACGCACGCGCAATAAATATAGTATGTGAATAATATCGCGTCGTTAAAATAAACTATTTGAAATGAAATGTGTATTTCAGTCACTTTCCAATTTTGTTAAATCGCATCGAATTGAGTTGGTTTTTTCTCTCCTAATTGTTAGTGGCGCGATTTTTGTGTATGCGATGCACGTAATATATAACCGACAAAAAGTTATCCGGTGGCAGCAGCGGCCTCGAGAAATAGAAATTCGCGTGCGCCAATGGTACGCATTTATAGGTAGAATCTGGAAGAATGGACTGTGTTCCACTTTTAGGAGTTGTGTAGCGGATGACGGTTGATTCACTGGAGGTAACAAGGCCGTTACTGACATAAACTTTAAAAACTAAGAAAGAAGCGACGCGATTATCTTCTAGGCTGGGGTTTTTACCTTTTACTCAATTTATTTATTATTCACAGAGTCAAATCTCCAGTCAACCTGATTTTTTGCTACCGTTATTAAAAACAAAATTAGTCATTGTCGTTTCCACTCAGGAGATGATATATTTTAATGTTTCTTATTTAATACTATATAAAAATTTTTTATAAATCCTATGTGTCTTGAGTTAAAAAAATTAAAAAGATCTTTCTAGCTTGGAGAACTTTTAAAAGTTATTGAGTTTTATTTAAATTATTTACTGCTCTCCAATAATACAGAGTTACAAAATATTGTAACTATGTATAAAGAAAGTCGAGCGACTAAGAGCACTTAACACGATAATTAGTACGAAATAATAAAGTTCTTTTTTTGATAGGATTCTTCTCGCTGTACCCTTTGATTATTCACCTATCATTTTTATTCTGAAATTAGTTATTGACATCACTGAAAATGACTGAAGTCGAAATGTAATCATGTAAGATCTCTAAAATACAGACCTTTATTATTACGCATTAATTACCGCATTATTAAATGCTCTCGATGTCGCCCGACATTCTACTTTCTTCATTGTTATTATTACGAGAGCCCGAATTTTTATTTTATTTTATTGTAACTATGCTTATAAAAAAATGTAAAATGTGAGATCAGATTTTCCAAATCATAAACACAAATTGATTTAGTTTGAATGCGAAAAATATCATCAAAAGATCAGTCAATTTTTTAAAATAATGGAGAGTTAATTCCTTAAAGCGTAGGGATTTCCTGAGCGAGCGAAAGGTTTACCAAAATTACAAAAATTGATCCTAATTAAGACTTGTGTGTATTCCTAAACTTGCATACATGTGCAAGTGTTTGCGATAAAAATGACATGATTTTGCGTCTCGATTTAACAATATTTACACCAATACAAATAATGTTTTATATTAAATATTCGCATTGGAATTAAATATTTTAACTTAAATAAGTATATATTTCAATTAGAAACATATTAGGTGTTGGAATTAATTCGTAGCGTTTTACAAGTGATGGGAAGTACTTTCATTAATGTATTTTTTAATGCTCATGTGAAATAAATAACATTCTTTCATTAAAAAACGCTACGAATTAATTCCAACACCTAATATTTTATAGAAATATATTTTATTTTATTTTATTATTATCTGAATAAAGAATATTATTATTATTATTATCCGAATATTATTATTATTTGAATAAAAAAATATCATTATTTTTTAAACAATTAAATATACAATATATATAGCATTTTAGAAAAAATATTTACTTAAAAATAAGAAATTGTTTATTATAATGAAAAAAATGTGTTTTTTTATACAAGCCTATAGAGATAGAGTATAGACTAAAGGAAAACATAATCTACACACACACACACACACACACACACACACACACACACACACACACACGACATTTAGGCTGCGAAACTTAAATTGGATACTTGGGCTGCGTTCTAAAATTCACTGCCAACAAAATCTATAGTTTATGTTACATGCACTATAAAATTTCAGTACTGACAGTAAATTTTGAAACACAGCCTTAGTTACACAGCTTGGCGCAGTAAATGTTTCTGCATTCTGAGGATCGGTATTCATAGTTCAGTTTTTCAAGACTGTCTGACTTAAAATACTAATACCTTCTGATTAAGTGACTGATTGAATATCGAATTCGTAAATAACCGTGCGATAAACACATGTTATAACAGCCTATTAGGTTTATCACTCCGGTATCTTAGATTCGAATTCCATTGATGCGTTTTCGAAAATTATAAAACTGTAAAAGCGATTATAATTAATAAATTATGTGAAATACGTTGTTGTGACATATACGTAAAATACCGTTTAAAAAATACTAAATTTATTTAGTAAATTAAGGATGTACAATCGATCACTTGCGGGATAGATGGTGAGGAGGGTACGCTATTGTTCTACATTGGTAATACTAACCTAATGGATGAAATCTTTTAATAATAAGAAAGGCTAATTTATGATTTATTAAAATTAAAAGATAAAATTGATTGCTAATTTTTAATTATGAATCATAATAGTAATAATCTATTATTAGAAAATGCAAGTAATTATTTAATTTTTATATTTAATTTTTATATTTCATGATTGTCGGTAATTTGACAAATGTTACATGTTCTGAAAATGAGGTTGGCATTCCTACTCGAGTTGCGTATATATTAGTAATTGATTAATGCCACTAGTAATTGACTAGTGCCACTAGTAATTGACAATTAATTGAGATTAAAATATTTCATATACGTATTTTACAGCTAAAAATATAACAATAGGTTATAAGCAAGCACATATATTTAATCACACATGTGTCACAAGAGAAGCAAGCCGCAAATCTGGAAATGGATTATTAGTGAAATTATTTGATTATTCAGTCGTAGTTTTTCGTGAGAAGAGGTACTATTAGATTATTGGGAAAACTATTCAGATAAATATTGAAAAAATTAATTAATTCAGTGTTACTCTTAAAATATTAGTTTAGCATCATATTTCAGAATATACATGACAAAATTATGATAAAAAAAAGATTTTATATTATATCTAGTCAGTATATCATATCTAGTCAACAGATATTGTCAAAAAGATATTGTCACGTATATGTAAAATATACGTGAGTATTTAGTTTCATAAACGAATCTAAAAAATTTTAGTTTAATTTCTCCAACGAATAGTTTGACACACAAGGATGAATATTGCAAATACTTTAATTACTGATATGGCGTTATAATCTCTGATTATAGACTTAATGAATTATGCAATAATTAGGCGCAGTTTATTTAAATAGTTATTATTATGAATGTAGTTCTAACTATTGAAAGCCAGTAATCATTCATATACATAACTATTAAAATAGTGCGCTGTAATGATCATTACGGATAATCTGATTAGAAAATCAATAATCACTGAGTAGTTAAGAATTATTGAGAAATGATTATTGCAAATAATCCGACTAGTGGAATCAATAATCACTCCGATAAAAACTATTGGGAAGTAATTATTGTGAATAATCCGATTATTGGATAATAAATACTCACCCTAATAAAAAGCGAATAATCATTATTAAAATCCAATAGTGATTATTGGTTTTCCAAATAGTTCATTTCCGTAAAGGTAATATCGAAAGTCAACAGCGTTGCCAAGTTTTCCGCTATATTTCCGTTATATTTCTTTAGTTGCTCAAATAGGCATGCTTTCATCAGTTTTTTGTTTTTATACAAATAAATTACTCAATGAATAGAGTTAATTTTTACAACAGGATGTAAAAAAAGGTTTTATAATTACGGATATGATTTTTATGTGAATCGAAGCATTTTAAAAGTAAGTAATTATGTAATATATCAGTTGTTTAATGTATTTGTCATAAGACATCTTGCATAAAACTTTAATTATAGCTCTTTCTTTTTTAAAAATTACTTTCAATCGGTTTGAAATTTTAATATTAGGGTTTGGCACGATTTGCACTTCTCGACCGATTTTTGACTCGGCTCCGCCTTCCGCTTCTCCTCTCACCTCATCATTTTGCAGTCCAAATGTCACTTAGCAGGGTTATGGTCCAGAGGTTGAAGTTCAAATGGGGTCCTCTTTACTCAGAAGAATAATTCGATAATGATTCTGTTACTAAAAAAACCCCCTGTTTTTCATCCAATTTTAATATATAAATAATATATAAACATGTTTTCCATTTTTTATTTAACGAGTATGATTGTTCCTAAAACGATTTTTGTCTTCTTAACTTTTAATCTTCTTAACTCAAGATTTATTTAAGCAAAAGATACTTTATTGTAGAGTTTTGGAAAGCTCTTAACATCGGCTATTAGATTCTAGAATAAAAAGTAAGATGTTTTATTAAAAAAAATCGATGTGATCTTGATCTGATCTTGGCAAAGCCATCTAAAGTCAAACTGATATGATCAATAAATAGATCTGTTTAAACCCTACGACTTTGGTCTAAACATATTTTTGATATTCTAAACATATTTCGGATCTTATCCTGCGGAGATAAAAAGAGTGGACTGAGATACCCTGTATATGAGTGCATTCATTTACGCAACAGTTAGCACATCTATATTTATCCTTATTATTTACACAATGTTAAAGAATAAAATAATACAGTTACATTAATTGCTGCGTAAACGAATGTACCCAAAATGTACGTTCACATTTAAAAAACATAGAAATGTGTCTTTTTTCATTGAATATTGTATTTTATTGTACAAGGAATGGAAAATTAAAAATTTTAATTATTTATTTGCATTCGATTATTTACTTTTATCAATAAAATATAATTTTAAGCTAAGACTAAGGGGCTCCCTAAAAAGATGGGATCCGGGGCTACATCCTCCTCAGTCCCCCTTTCCCCCCCTTAAGCCAGGGGTGACGTTTAGGAGTGTATAACGCTCGTACACTGTTAGAAATATTCTTAAATTTTATTAATTTTTAAGTTACACAATTTGAATTTAATTTCATGATATTACATTAAATTTAATGTATTTACAACTAAAAAGTATATTTGTGTACATAAAATTTAATGTATTTTTCATAAAAATTTATGAAATTTAATGTTTTCATAAAATTTTATTAAAAGTACATTAAATTTCATGAATTTCAATAAATTTACTCAGTTATGCCCCACGGAGAGAAGCGCGTATTTCAAATGTAAAATTTTAATTGAAAATGCTATATTTATGTTGAAAATTAATTATATAAATTAAATTGGAAAACATTAATAACAATGGATGGTAGTAAATAATGGTAGTAAGCGATAGTCGAAGCTGAATCCCCATTTCGACAAATTTTATTAAAATGGCTTAATTTTACTAATTGGCTACCTATCCAAGATACACTGTAAGTGTGTCAGCTGATACTTGGCGTTATGTTACATTTGAATTTTCGTGGAGCATAACTGATTGACTCACTGCTCCCCACTACTTTGGACGACTGCGCATCCACGGAAACGCTTCACTTTATATCATTCCAATATGATTTTATGCATGAGCGCCCAAAGGATGGACTTCATATCTACGATCGTCATACTTTCAAGTATTGAGAGGCATTTCGACTGCGCGCAGAGCGATGAAGTGAAAAGAATGCGGAGCTAAGTCGAAAATCGGCTGAGAAGTGCAAATCGTGCCGAGCTTTAATACAATACTAGTTTCGTTTTAAATAATATTCTGTGTAATTTTTAAATAGATCGAAGCATTTTGATTTTTTGATTGTATCTCCTTAAATAAACATAACTCTATTTTTTCATTAAAAAAATGATTTTTTAAAATTAAACTAATTTATTTGATCAAATAGCTTTTTTGTACTAACATTTACAATTCTTCCAATAAAAATAGATATTTTAAAAATTGAATTAAAAATTTTTCTATTGCATAAATATGTTTGCTTTGTATTTTTACATCATCTTTTAATTTACAATAGTCACTGAGAGATCCAAATAAAATTGTCATTGCTTATATTAAAAAAAAATTATTTTTTTAATGAATTAAAATTTTTTTGAAATTATGATTAATATTTTTTTTATGCTTCTAAATTTTTCCGAAAATTGATCAAAACTGCTTATATTCTATTTGCACACATTTTTAATAAACTTTTTGTTAAAATTGCTAAAGAAATTATTTTTATTCTGAAATAATAATAAATTACAGCATGAATATATATAAATTATATATAAATCAAAAAAGCATTTGAAAGCTTGAAATCTTTACTTTCGAAATCGGTAATTGATATTTCAATCTGATTCTTTGTTGCATTTTATTGCATTTTTGTGTAAATTTTATTTCACGCCATAGATCTTCGTACAAATTGTAAAAATTTTTCAGATTTGACGGTATTCATTTGTATCCGTACATCGCTATAAAGAATCAATCAGATTGAAATATCAATTACCGATTTTAAAAGTAAAGATTTCAAGCTTTTAAATGCTTTTTTGATTTTTTGTTTACAATAATTTTTTAACGAGTTATAGTGTTCTGAATATTATGCAATTTTGAGCGTATTCTAAAGTGTTCTTTATTTTTTGTTGAGTATATGAGAAACAATATATTTTATTTGAAACGTAATTTTGTCATAGCAGTCCATTTACAGCATATTTACTTTTTTTTTCTTTATAAATTTTTTACTTCAGATTTTTTAGATTATTGCAATCAACAATCAATATATATATATTATTTATCAGTCAGTCTATCATGAAATATAGGTTTTTTTTTTAGAAGGAAAGTGTAATTCTAATTTCTCTTTCAATGAAAATTACAATTAAATATCGACATTTTAAAATTAAAAAAATTGTAGTTTAATTGACTTTTCGGAGTTTGGAAATACTGTTTGGAAATATTTCATTATTTTTTATATCGTTTTTCATTAATCTTAGAGAATGTTTTTTTGGTAAAAGTATAGATTAGGGAACTAAGCTCCAATGGCCTTAATTTTGACATTTGTCATTAAGGTCATGATCTAGAGTGACTTCCAACAGATTTTAGTCGTCGCTCGTTATCTGTTAAAATATTACTAACAAAATAAATTTAAGAAATAATATCTCCTTTCTACTATGAAACAAAAATTCTCTGTTATAAAATAAATTTTCTGTTTTAAAAACGAAAATATTTTTTTTAAATATTATTTTTTTATATAATATTCGTTAACTAAAACAGTTGTTGGAGTTGGAGGTCACTCAAGATCATGACCTTGACAGCAAGATTTATGTCAAGATCAATGTCATTGGAGCTTGGTTCCCTAACCCATACCTTTATTTCTCATAAAATTATTAATTGCGTTCATGAAGAATTCAGTCGCAAGCGCAACTCTACATAATCGTTTATCACCAAGTCTGAAATGAAGTCGCGGCGTTAGACGAAAGACATACGATGTCGGAGACAGATGTACATGCGGTCTGAGTCAAACTGCTCATTAACTACCGTTATGTTTGTTTGGTCCGTTATGCCTACCAAAGTGAAATCAACCGAGGGGGTATTATCCAGATAGATTTCTTGGCGGGATCTGCAGGCCTATTTTGTAACGCAGTTAAGTTTTATTACCGTTGTAACGCCTCTGTAGTGGCATTCTACTAACTCGTTATGTACTCATAACGACAGTTGCGCTAATATTTTATATAGTAAAAAAGCTGCGTAAATGTTATTATATACACATAACGATTGTATAATAAGTTACAGAATACAAACTCTGCATAGCTTTTTTTATCATGGTAAAGAGTTATGCAATGGCGTTAACAATAATAAAATTTGCATTATGTACATTACTCAACAAAAAATAGGGAACACTGTTGAACACGCTCAAAATTGTGTAAAATATTCAGAACACCGTATCTGGATGAAAATCACAGACAAAAAATCAAAAAAGCATTTATTCACCGAGTTATTGAACGTTGAAACAAAAGTGATCATCTTTGCTTCAGTATTCAATAATTTGGTAAAAAAAATCGTACAGTACTCAATAAAAAAAGCAAATTGAAGATAAAGATTCATTCTTTTGAATGTTGTAAACCGCATTTTTGTGTGATGTTTACTTCATGCCATAGACCTTTGTAAAGTTTTTTAAAGATTTGTCGGGTATCCATTTGTGTCCGTATATCTTCATAAAAGATCAGTCAGATTGAAATTATTAGCTACAATAATACAATAAATGTAAAATTTCATTTTTTCTATAATTTAGCATGAAACTGTTTTTTTTTGTGTATGCATTGTAAAAATGCTACTTAAATTTAAAACTATAAGTTACTTTTAAGTAAAAGTATTTTCACATATATTTTACTATTAATACGTATTTTTATTTTAAAAAAACCTGAAAAAGAAAATTTCCAGTCATATTTAGGTAATTTTCCGATCATAAACATGTAATTTCCATGTAAAATTACATGCTTTTTTTTCAGTGCATAGATGTCGAAAGTTATAAGCGTAAATACAATTTAATGTATATATAATTATAAATTTAGACAGATTGAATAAAAATCAATACAACACAGATTTCCAAGGGACGTTCCCTGAGAACATCTTAACGTCCTGACAATGTTCCCAGAAAGATATCTGGACTGTAAAGTGTGCTGTCTTGGAATTGCCTCGGTGAAAATTTTTTTTATTTGATATCAACAACTGGCGTCAAGATAAATCCCATACCAAATTAAATAAAGAATATAATCCAAGCAATACCATTTTTATACAATTTTTATACAATGAAACCTAAATATATATATCTTTGCATTCCTATTGAAGGATCTTCCTATTTCAATCCAAATACATAGTTTTAATTCCTCTTAAAAGAAATTATTATATCATAATTCATTCAAAGATATTTTCTCTTCGAACCAAAATAATAATAAATTATTTTTCCTTCAAAACATTATTATATCACAAAATTGCGTTATCTCGTTAAATTTAAGTGTTACTAAAAAAATTAAAGAACTAATAATAAACAATAATGAACTCCTCGATATTTAAATGATACAAAATAACATAAAGGGCTATAAGAAATCGGCGCGGAAGGAATCAGTACGCAAAGATTTTCTCGTAATTAAAAAATTACAGTATTCTAATTTTATTAATATAAGTAAAACAATAAAACATATAACCATTTCGGCTTAAGTTTGAGCCATCCTCAGCGCATAAAATACAAATTAAAAATAAAGACGCATTAGCACGCATGTAAAGATTTAATTATTATTAACCAATTGTATTATCGTCACATTATCAAATCTTCTAAGATCTTCTTCCTGCAATGATGCCAGTATTAGGATGTTAAAACGAAATCTTTATTGCACTCAAATAAATTTCTAGATCATATGGACAGGATTGTTCAATTCCATACTATAACATATACGATGATGGAAAAAATCTAGCAATTTTTCCAATCAATCAGAGATGCATTAACATAAATAACTTAAATCTTACATTGCAGCAAAAGATCAAATTAATTATCGTTGTACATTTCGATGATCTTCAACATTGGGATGAGGAATTTCGAGTTAATATTTTATAATAGTCAAAATTGAAATGCCAGAAGATAACGCATTACCGATCACGTGGCCGCATTTTAATGAACTTTTAGTATATTATTCTCCATGCAAAATAAGCGACAAGTATTTTTCTATACGTGCCTATACGCACTTTTAAGAGCGAAACTCCCCTTGGAAAAAAAATTGATTTTTCTCTTTCAAAGTAAATATCACCGGAACTGTAAGAGATAGAAAAAAATTTTCAGAATAAAAATTGAATGGCTTCAAGAATACTTAGAACTATAATTAAAAAAAAAATTTTTTTATTATTTATTTATAATAAAAATTATTTTTTTATAAAGAAAAAAAAACGTATGAAAAGATGAGCATAAAAAAATCACAGCACAAGTTATAGTTTGTGATATTTAATTATCATTACATTAATAAAAACATTAGACGTTTCGACTCCATCCTCAGTAAATTCACAATATTCTTAAAACGTAGAGTTACATATAGCTGACATTAAATTCAACCGTCGTATGATTATATATAATATGTTCTTTCATAAGTGAAGCTGCCTCGTACAATAATATTGCACCGCCAATAAGAAAAAAAAAGTTTATTATAATTCTAAAGTATTCTTAATATCATTCAATTTTCATTCAGAATTTTTTTTTTATTTTTTATAGTTCTGGCGATATTCGCTTCGAAAGAAAAAAATCAATTTTTTTTCAAAGGGTGTTTTTCTTAAAAATGCATATGGACATATAAAAAAATGTGTCACTTATTTTTGTTTGGAGAATAATATACTAAAAGCTCATTAAAATTGGAGGGACAGTTGGATCCCTTTTCTGTTAGTAAATTAAATACTTGGCTTCTTTTGAGTTATGAGTATTGAGTTTATACTATTTATAGCGTGCAGGCATAACCTGAAATTTAAATTTTTGTATAGATGCTCGTCAAACATCCTGGGATCGCACAGGAAGTTTGACTTCCTCTCTTTAATACGTCATCTTTAATACGTTACTACCACCCATTCCACTCGGTTCCTCGAGTTTTTCCATCCTTTCAGGTGAATAGAGTAGGAATCTGAACGTTCCACTTAAGCGCCAATAAAGGCACTAAAAAGGAATCTGAACGCTTTCTAGCTGCATCCGGGTGGGGAATCTAAACGCAGCCCTGATGGGAATTAGATCATGCCTCAACAAGCAACTAAGTAACAAAATAATCATCTCATCCTTGATTGGGCTTGCGATTGAATGTTCAATATTATTATTATTATTGGCTAAACTAATATAATATATACTAATATAATATTATTAAAATCATTATTATTATTGCTATTTATATTATTAGGTGTTGGAATTAATTCGTAGCGTTTTACAAGTGATGGGAAGTACTTTCATTAATGTATTTTTTAATGCTCATGTGAAATAAGTAACATTCTTTCATTAAAAAACGCTACGAATTAATTCCAACACCTAATAGTATTATTATTACTATTTGTATTATTATTATTATTCAAATTTATTAAGAATTTATGGTAGATTTCGCCTAGGAGCCCGCTGACTTCTTTGACGTTTAGCTGCGCACCGAAAAAGATGGGAGTGTGGTGGCCGGTATGAGATTTAAGAAATAAACCAATAAGAAAAAGAAATTGTTTTTATATTAGGTTCTGCATTAAAATGGAAATAGAAGGAAAATGCGAGGATTTAGCAGGTAAATGGAAGAATGGGGAAGTTAAGGTAGCGGATATAGAATTTATCCAGTAATTCGATGAATATTGAAGAACGAGAACGATAGGTGATCTATCGAACTCGAGGGAACGGTGGAAATAAAGAGTTAAAAGGAATAATGCAGAGGCTGGAAAGGAATGATTAAAATATAATAATAACGATCGATGTATAACGCAGTGTAAGAAAAGAAAAAAAAGGAAAAAAAAACAAAGGGCAGAAATGAGTGACTCACTTTTTGAAGCCCCGCTCGGATAAATGAAGCGGCGTTTTTCGGGCTGACTCTGAGTTTGCCTCGAAGGGATGACTGTTTTAAAATGATGGCTTGAAGAAAAGTGTATGTTGGGCACAAATGTTGGATGAATTATTGCACTTAAGCTTACTGAACGACTGAACAATTGCTAATAAAACTTTCTATTTTTCATTACATATCTTATAGCTTACCATGAGAGCTTTTCAAAACATAATAAAAAATATTTTTTATTAAATACATTATAAGACTTGAAAATTACAGTACCGTCGGCATTAACATACTACATATATAAATAAAATACTACATATTTTATTAATTATTTATATTACATTATTATTAATACTACATATTTTATCAATTTTCTTATAATGAAGCTATACAATTATGTTGCTTAATTTCACAGAGATATCTATTTTTCGTTAATGTCTAATTTTTTCTACTTGTTGCTCATAATGCATGTTTAGCATCACATGGAAATATTTTCATTACGTAGCTTTTAGCTGCAGAATTAGTGCAAAATGGGGTTGCATATTCAACCATTTTGCAATTATTTTTAATAATCTTCTAATAAATCATACTAATCTTCAAGATTAGAAAAGCATATCACGACTTACTAGAAACTATCAAGTTTAGAAACTAGAGACTCTTAAGAGAAAGAAATCGTGAAAAGAACCTAACAAGAGTCTCTGTTCTTCGTGTCGCGACTCTCATTAGAGGGTCTCTAGTGTCGCCAAGAATAGGAATGGGTGGGAATGGGCTAAAATAAACTTTGGACGTTGTTTTGTGTAAAAATTATTATTGCTAGATTCGCGGTCTCTTCTTAGAATTATATCTACAGAAAAATATCATCGCCAGTTACGAACGTATGGTGTGAATGACGATAAATGAAATTCCTCTTCGAGTCTCAAAAGTTTATGATTTTTAAACTTTTACAGCAAACTTGATATCTAGTCTTTGTTTAGTCAGCCATCGATATTGCAGTTTAACCAATACAACTCCAAAGGTATGGAGTTTCTACTAGGAATTGATTTATTTATTCGTTTTATTAAAAGAAGAATCTACTACGATCCCTTGAATGGACCGTGGTCTCTACGTCTGAAATTTTATCGTCTCCAACAGTTCGTGATTGATATTTTGATATGAGGTGGAAGAAAAGGGATTAGATTATCTTTTGACTCTCTCCGTAAACTAGCGTATCGTAAGTACAGGGTTGGCCATATTCGACGGAAAGATGTTTTTTTTTTCAATCATGGGAAAGAGATGTTAGATCGAGTAACGACATTTCCCATTGATTGAAAAAAAAAACATCTTTCCGTCGAATATGGCCAACCCTGTATAGTGACTATTGAAATATTAAATGTTAAATAAACATGAAATGTTAAACAAGGACAGATCATCATCTGTCCTTCTTTAACATTTAATGTTTATTTAACATTTAATATTTATAATTTAACAAAATTAAAATATGTGAAAGATAAAGAGAGTGTCAGGAGAAAGGTGAGAACGAACCGAAGCATCGGAGGCATCCGAGCGACGTTTTCGAACACAGTCAAAATTATCACTCTAATGGTTTTGAGACAAAAGTCATCATGTAATCTTTTTTGTTGCTGAAACGGCCAGTTTGAAACGGCTGTGAAACGGCTCGTGAAAATGCACCTTAAGAACCAATCGCTTGGTGAATAAGTTGTATTCCGTAATTCATCGAAAAAAAAGTGTTGCAATCTTTCTGTAATCGGCTGTATAACTAATTTCGCGGCCGTGCTCTATTTTTAAGCCTATTCTATAATATATTTTTTATTTCCTGTTTCTTGTTGTTTGCTATTTTTTTACTTTTTTGCTTTTTATCTGGTTGTTTGTTTTCTGTTATCCGAGATAAAGTTAACGAACTTCGGAAGAAACAGGAAACAGTAACAAAAAATATAATTATTGTTAAAATGGTTACAAAGAGGGGGGGAAATAAGAAGTAAAAAGCAAGAAATAAGAAACAAAGAGCATATTGTAGAGCAGGCTTTAAAGTGAGCAATTGTGGCGGAATCCTTGCTACAGAGAGAGCTTACTCACGGATGCGTAAATACCCGGTAAGAAAAGGGTTAATAGTGTCATATATTTAAGAGAGACGTTCCTTTAATATAGTTAATTTATGGAAGCGAAAAATACATTAATAATATATAATTATTAATAATAGCGAGAAATATGTATTAATCCTTCTACGTATCCACAAGAATCATTCTTTAGTAGCCAAATAACAGATATTTTCCTTAAATAGTAAAATGGTTTTATACAATATTGCTTAATGAAATGTAATCTGATAAATGTAATCTGATAAATTCTTTGATTCGACGAAGAAGAATCCCGATAACAGTGAGTTAGCTCTCCGGTTAACTTGATTCTCATATTTATCAAGATCAAGTTTGTAATCATTCTTGACCACTTTTGTAAATATAGTCTTGCTAATGAAATTACGTATGCGGAGCTCTGACTACGCCTGTAAACGATATACAGTTACAATTAACGGCAGCAACAGTGACAGTAATTTCATAAGAGACTTCCCTCTAATCTCGTTGCCACGAGCTATGAGGTAACATTGTCCTCGATTGACATCTGGCCCGCGACTCGCACACTCGAATCGAAAATTGTCTCTCTTCTAGATTAGAAAACCTAAGTCAGGTATAATGAACTCAGAACTTGAGACAGTTACAATTTCGATTGCCTTCACCACTTGTGCCTTCGTGACTTTTACAATGAATATCTCCATCTGATACTTTTGTTTATCTCTTCTTAATTCTTTTATAATTGCTAAGGTAATAACTATAATTGCTACGGTAATTGTGATAAATTTGTATGTTTTTTATATATAAAAAATGTATTAAGTGAGCACTAGTTAGCTCTTTTTGATTAAAAAATCTTATTAATTTAATAAACACGTGCTCTTGTTTTAATAAAGTTATTATATAAATTATAATATTTATAGTATCTATTGTTATTGAAACAAGATTATTTTGAACTGTTAGCTACTCTACATTATTTTTTTCTCCGTATATTAATGTTGATAAGAAATTTAGAATGAGTCATATTCATACAGCACAAAGCTCCAATTAAGTTTCCAGGGAGTTCATTTTGCTGAGCTTTCGGAGAGTTTATAAAATTCGACAAAATGAACTCTAAGGAAGTATTGCTGAGCTCCCAGGGAACTTATAAATTCGACTAAATAAATTCTCAAAGAGTTCATTTTGCTGAGCTCTCGGAGAGCTTAAAAAGAACTCCCTGCAAACCAAAATGAAGCTTCCAGGGAACTCTTAAAAGCGAAAATAGGAATTCCCGGAGAAATCTTTTTGAAGCTTAAATGGAAGTTACAAAACATTACTTTGAATATAAAGCGCCACTACGGTCTGAGTGTTGAGATGTTGAACTAATATATATATTCATATAAATGAATTAATGTCAGAAATAATAATTGCGTATCGATATGATTCTCGGACTTTCAACGCAATCAATCTGAATTATTAATAATCCCTCCAAATTTCCCAAATTAATTTTAAAAAACTGTAATAAACATGGCGTTTTGTATTCACTGTAATAAACATGGCGCTTTGTATTCAAAGTAATATTATTTAATCTAAACGGTCTTGTTTCCAATCTTAAAGCTTACAAAAATTTTATTTTTCTCGTGGAATTCCTTTGTGGTTATAATGCGAGTTTTTGCTTAAATTATACAAGATGAATTTGGAGAAACTTTATATAAAAGTGTACCACAAAATTTAAATTATATGTTCTGAAATATACCAGTAAAATCGTCCTGTAGAAATTTAATTTATTTCTTGTCTCCTTTAAAAAACTTTTTATACTTTAAATCTATATTATGTTTAATATATCGAATAGTTATTATTAATTTCAATTAATTAATTTCAATTAAGATTATATGACAATTTAATTTTATAGCGAATAAACCAGTTTTGAACTTTTATCTCAACCAAGTTCGAATAAATATAAATTTATATTATAAATAAAATAATATAAATTTGAAATATATCAATATATTCAAATTTGAATTGTTAAATTTGAATTAAAAAAAAAAATTTTTTTACGAATAAAAAATATGTTAATAAATTTAAATTATATGAATTTTATTTTATGTCTTTAATAGATCAAGAATGATAAGAGTGATTTATGTATATATAGGTTTTTTAAATTCTCTAACGAGTACGGCGAAGATCGCCGACTGTCCAGGAGTATGTGTGCACACGTTGGCGACGATAATGTGCGACGACGTCCTTGAAGATGTGCTGTGTCCCACGATAAGTATGCGATGCTGTCTACAGGATCCGATAAATGGTACCAGTTCGTCTGAAAATGCAATTGACGATGAGGAGCCGTCAACTTCGACCGTGTCTACGACGATCGTCAAGACCACGACGATTTCTACGACACCTGCAACAACTACGACACTCAGCACATCAACTTCCTTCACTTCGACAAAAACTATACCGGTACGTTTAGCAGATTTAGTATTAGACAAAAAAAATTAGATCATAAAAACTGTTTTATTAAAGTTCCCAGTAAACAGTAAGTTGTCTTAAAAAATGCCTTTAAGAAAACTTAAAATTTCCTCGGACGTCTGACATTTTTAACTAAAAGACGTCTTTAAAGCGTCTTTAAGACGTCTTATATCTTTTAGTAGCCTTATTACACGTCTGTCAGACGTATAATAAGACATGTAAGACATGTTTTGGACATTTTGATGACTGTCTTTCAGACAGTCCTTGTAATATCTATAAGACGTCTTTGAGACATTCTATAATGCCATTCTTCAGACGTCTTTCAGACTGCTTTTGGACATAATGATTTTTATAGATTATATTGGCCGAGTTTTGATATACACTGACAGCACTGAAAATCTATAATATGTACATAACGTAAACTATAGATTTTCGAAAATCTACAGTTCACGTTACGAATACTATAGATTTTCAGTGTTGACAATGTTTACCAGAACATGGCCATTGTTCATTCAATATTTATAAAATATTGCAATGTACACATATACGATTTAGATGGTTCGGCGTTCCGCCGGAATTGCCGGAGCAGAAAGTAATCGAAAGAATCCAATAAGTAACTAGCACGATACCAACAATACTGAAAGCACCGCGTATTTTACGTGTGATATGTTATAAATGCGTCATATCGCCAGTTCGACTTTACGAATTATTTTATAAAAATGTCTTATCTTTTGTTCTCAAATATGTCTTAAAACGATGATCTGAAAGATGATTTAAATGGATGTCTGAACGACATCTGTTGTTACATAAAAAAGGTTGTCTTTAAAACTTGACTGAAAGTCAGCTTAAAGTTGTCTTTTCAAAACAGTCTTACGGACATCTCTTTTAAGTTGTCTTTCGGAATGTCTGTAAGACATTTACGTGTTTACTGGATTATTACTAGAAAGCATATATAGAGGAAAGCCTCCTATTATGAGATAGACGCCTAACATGAGAGTGGCGTTTGTAAAACTAATAAACGCTATCTATTGGTTCCATCATGAATTTATTGCTCTTCGATTGAAAACTAGTAGAAAATTCATTATTAGATCATGCTTATATTCATTATAAAACAAGATTTTATAATAGAATTTGGATATCTTCAAGTTTTATTGAGATGAGCATTTAAACCTTGTTTATTATTTAATAAATAAATATTCGGCAATAAATTCTTCATGTAGTGATAAAGTAAGGTCGTACTAATAAAAAAATACGGGATATGTTGAATTGTTTAATAACATAAGTTAGATTTGATGATCGTAAAATGATAAAATGTGGAAATCGTAATATGAGATCCCCAGGGTATCTTAATATGAAATAACCCATGCTCCTATGTTATAGTGAAAATCATTGCTAAAGTATAAATGTTATTGTACAATAATAAAAAAGACAATCAAAATGAACATCGAGTGCCTATGTCTGCGATGCTTGATTCCAACTACCTGAACTGAGTTCTGGATACAATCTATCGCATCATTTTTCGCGCACGCTGTGTTTGTTTGTATTTTACAAACATTATAAAGTTTTTTAATTGAAATATTGATATGACTTTGCGTTTTACTATCGATTTCTCGGGACATCTCATATTAAGAGTACAATTTTTTGACTTTGCGATTTGCTCACTTTTTACATTTCTTTAATTTTCAAAAAAAATAGAATTTGAATTAAATTTTATATGACATCTTAAAGCTTATTAAATTCCCTTCAAAATGACCTATTATTTTTTAAAATTCTGCCTATAGATCTTTTATCTATATATATTATATATATATATAAAACTAAATCTCTTAAAAGTTGTTCAGCATCATGACCTGGATAACATTTGTCAAAATCAAGATCATTGGAAATTATACTTCTTATTTTCATTTTTTCGTAAAAAACAATTTTCAGTGCAAAAATGAAAATAAGAGGTACAACCTCCAATGGCCTTAATCTTGACAAATGTTATCCAAGTCATAATGTTGAACAACATTTAAGAGGTTTTAATCATCAGTCAGACATCTTGGATAGTTGACGGCCAATGTACTCGACGGTATGTATGTAGTCGATGGTACTGTAACTTTCAATTATAATTCGAAAAGTACTTAATGAAAAAATAGTTTATTATAATGTTCTGAAAAGCTTTTGAGGTAAAAGCTATAAAAATGTGTAATAAAATATGGGGAATTCTATTTAAAAAATTCAAAGTGACCTTGTCCTGACCTCGACAACGCCATTCAAGGTCAAACCTATGGTACTATCTTATATCCCCCTTGAAGTAGACAAACTTTGGTTTGAAACATTTCTGGATTTAATGCAATGTTTCTGATATTTGAGTGGATCCTTGAAATGAGACACACTGTATATGTGTGTATAATATTATATTCCGTATATGTATTATGTCCATAAGTTTGGTCAATCGCTTATATATAAATAAAGCGGACTAAACTGAGTCGAAAAATTCTCTACCATCTTACAATTTTCGCAATAGTTAACAAGATATTAATTACTAAAAATTACCAAATATTGGTCTTGAATAATTTTTTACTCAAATATTAACTTTACAGAAAAACTGCAAAAGACAAAAATCATTAATTTTTTTCTCTAAGAATTTTTTCAGAATTTTTTAATACATTTTTTTTAATGCATTTTTTAAATACATTTTTTTAAAATGCATTTTTTAAATACATTTTTTTTAATGCATTTTCTCATGTTGGTAAAAATTACAAAATGCAATACTAAAAAATTGATAAAAAATGCTGAAAAAATTCTTATAGTTCTATGAGAAGAAAATAAATGATTTTTGTCTCTTGCAGTTTTTCTGTAAAGTTGTAGTAGTAGTAGTAGTAGTAGTAGTTTTTATTGCATTTCACCCTTAAGTGCTTACAAAGACTTCCTTTTACTTATATTACAAAAATTAATATATTATATCTTACATCTACACCCATGACACATTGCGCAGGCTTAAAACTATTCACTCTCCCCCTCTCTCTCTCTCTCTCTCTCTCTCTCTCTCTCTCCTCTGACTCGCTCTATCATCTTCATCCATCTAATTCCTCTCCCATCCTCATTTAAAACATCTATATTTATATTTCTTTCTCCTTTCTCCCTCACATACTCGCACTTATACTTTAAATGATACACATTCTCTCTCTCTCTTGCACACAATCTGCACTTCCTCTCCTCCTCATTCAACCAAAACTTATACCCCCTCTCTTCATTCCCGCATCTCCACCTCGCTATTTTCACTAGTCTTTTTCCTTCATTCCTCTTACACGTTCTTATATACATTGGTATCCCATACACTCTCCTATAACTCGCGCAAGACCTAGACGCTCTCACTTTCTCTTCTCTTTCTTGTACGTCCACTTCTATATCTCTT
>NW_011627715.1:100413-123340 GCF_000204515.1 Acromyrmex echinatior | reverse complement strand
TATATATATATATATATATATATATCTATCTCCTATTAACTAAAATGAATATGATTTGCTTGGAAAATTTTATATTCGTTAGAAAAATTGATTCAAAGTCCGCTATTCGAACTTCGAGAAAGATAGATAAAAAATATTCAACATCCATCATTGGAATCGAGACCTAAGTTTTCCTATTACTTACATGTAGAAAAATCCAAAAAGTAAAAAAAAGTTACGATAAAATGTCATTAAAATCCATTTTCGGAGCGGACTTTAAATCCATTTTTTTAAACAAATATCAAATTTTCTGAACGAATGGTACTCATTTTAGTTAATCCTTTATGGCGCATGCGGCCGCGTATGGTTCCGCAGTACGGAAGAATCCTCCGCGAATGTACACTTTGCATGAAGAGTAAAACGTGTGAATAAATCAATATATATAATATCCAAAGGTCATTGCATGGATGCCATATATGTATATTTGGCGCTCGGAATGAAACGATTAGGAGGTAGAATACTATAACTTCTAACCGTTACTTTTTCAAAACTAATTAGACATCTGGGTAACTTTCCTTGTAAGATTCGTATAAAAAAAATCTGAGAAATTTTCTAAAAAATCATAAAATTATATAGAATTCTAAACAATCCTGAGATTTACATAAAATTCTAAAAAATTATATGAAAAATTATATGAAAAATTTTGAAAAAAATTTTTATCAGGATTATAACATTTTTTTCAAAATTTTTCATATAATTTTTTAGAATTTTATAAATTTCAGCATTTATCAGAAGTGTATAATATTTCTTTGTATATACAACTTATTTATAGCTTACAATTTACATACAACTTACTTTTATATTAAAGATACAATACATTCAGTGCGCACTAGCATGTCCAATTTTTAAAATTCTTTTAAATTAATCCACAAGGATTTTATTTATCCACACAGTTTAAAATTCTTTAAAAATTTTTTTTCTTTTTACACACTTTCTGTCATTCTTCTATCAATTTTTAATATTTCTATCATTCTTTATAAAAGGTATCATTATATATAATTAAAATAATAGCCTGGTTAAATATACCAAAATGATATATCAAAATGAACTAATGTGGCCTGACATTTTATATAGGAGTTTACCATGCATGATTTCTATTAGGTGAACATTATTCATATTGATAATGCATGCATGTACATATACACATATAAAATTTTAAATTAAAATTTATAATTTTTATTTATCTACAAATATGTGGAAAATACGTTTCTTAAATTATTGTTTTAAAAACGTTTCTGTTGAAATGATTTTTATTGATGCTTAACTTATTATAAAACATTTGATAACTTAGGAAATGTATATGACACCTATATACACACCTGAGAAATCTTTAATGAATGACAATATATATATTTTGTATACTAGCATTATAAATTATATTTATACGTGCCTTTTATTTTTCAGGAAAGCTACAATGAGACAAGTGAAAAGTCATCAAGTACGTAAACATTTTGCGTAAAATATGTACCTTTGATATGATACATCTTTTAGTGTGGTATTATTTTAATTATTATTTACAAGAGGAGGGCGCGGACTTCGGGTCACCAATTTTGAAAAAACTTATATGTGTTAAATAGCACTACTAAAAGAGTACTTGACTTGAAAGGAAGGGATCAACATTTAGTCGTTTTCGAGAAAAACCAGTTTAAAGTTTATAGCGTTTCTTATATACCGATCGTTGACAAAATCGATTAACTTGGACACTAAGCTCTAGTCACTCGGGTTCGATTCCTGCCTATTATACTTTTTTTTAATCTAAGCAAATATTTATTTTATTATAATTATATAATAGTATAATAGTATAATAATATAATGGCTCAATAATTTAAAAAACAAGTTAAAAAAAAAGAGCTACAATAATTTAAAATTTTCGTCTTGTTAGTTAAAATGAACACTAACATACATAACATACATAACAGTAACATACTAACATACATAAATAACATACATAAAATACTTACATTAGAATTTGTCAGAACAGTAAAAACTTAGCACATTGTCAGTCGATAACAAATGAAAATATATTTCGCAATGTCAAGGCATCTAACCATTGGTATCAATAATTAAAAAGAACTTTTATCTTATAAAGATTATGCGTTTTGCGGGTTTCCTCCGTGTCCAGATCCATTCTTGGAATGCCTTCCAAAGAATACCTTTTTTATATAGAAAGCACCCGTGGAAGCCTCAAGAATATTATCAAATCTTCGTTAATTAAAATATACAAAAGAATATCAGTGTATGATATACATTGGTGTCCAGAACGAAATATAGCGCATTACAACTTTCATAATAGTAATTGAAAGTTCAGTCCAAAAAATTATTAAAATATGTATAAGAAACAATAGATATGTGATGAGAGAAAAATCGACGAAAGATTTTTTGTTTAATAACATCGAAGATAAGAGACATCGCTCTTTCTCTCATCTGAATCATATTAGGTGTTGGAATTAATTCGTAGCGTTTTACAAGTGATGGGAAGTACTTTCATTAATATATTTTTTAATGCTCATGTGAAATAAATAACATTCTTTCATTAAAAAACGCTACGAATTAATTCCAACACCTAATAACAAAGATTATTATCAACATTACAGCCGAAAAATGTCCAAATTCAGAAAAGATCCTATTATAAATAATTACTTAAAATTAATTTAATGAACAATTGTTTTTTATTTAAAATTTTTTACTTTCAATTTCTTTTTATAATTTCTATGTTAAAAGGTATTTTATTTTATATCGGATAGAACATGTAAAATAATAAGATTATTAATTGAATAAAAATTATGTTAATAAGTAAATTGTTAAATGAAGTTAGAAGTGCAAATTTTAAATAAAAAGCATAATAGTTAATTAAATTAATTTTATTTTACATAATAATATAATATATATTTAACATAATAATATTGTATAATTAATATCTGCTAGATTAAAAAAAAGAGTATAGGAATCGAACCCGCAGGTCGACAGATTATTCATAACTTAGTGCCTGAACTATGCGACCTTGTCGAAAATCAGTCTAACGCTGCCGATATATAGGAACGTTATAAATTTTAAATCGATTTTTCTCGAAAACAATTGAGTGTTGCGCCTTATCCCTTTGCTGAAGTACTTTTCTAGTAGAGTATGTTGACATACAGGGTGTTTCATAAATGTATGTCAATATTTTAAGAGATAAATCTATACACTAAAATAAGTAAAAAACGTTACACATGAACATATGTCCTACATACCTTAATTTTCAAGTTATGGACGATTAAAGAAAATGTTCGAAGTATTTACCTCATGCATTTTATATACTTACGTTTCTCCTATATACTTACTGCATTCCTTAGCATCCTTATTAAGTTCCCCACTAGTTCAAAAATACTAGGTTCAAATAGTCTCAAATCCATTTCGTATCTTTTCTCGCAAATCATCCACATTGTTTAGTGGCGTTAATACACAATAGATTTTAAATAGCCCCAATGAAAATCTAATGGCTTGAAATCAGGAGATCGTAGTGGCTATAGAGTGGGTCCGCCTATCTATCCATCGGTTTACGAAGACGTTGTTTAGGAATATTGATACTTCAAGATAAAAATGAGGCGGAGCATCATCGTGCACGAATCACAAGTTTTGCATGATAGTAAGAGGCATCATTTTGCCGCTTTTAGAACAATATTTAGAATAATAACTCGCGAGCATAAGATACTGACTGCCTGAAATTCTGTTCGATTTATATTGATGGGTATTGTTTGTAAATATTAGATAACGTCGAAACGTGCTGTACAGTAACAACGTGTTGACGCACAAGATGAATATTTCGAATATTTTCTTTATTCATCCATAATTTTAAAACTAAGATAAGTAGGATATATGTTTGTATAATATTTTTTACTTATTTTATGTATAGATATGCGTCCTAAAGTATTGACATTCATTTATGAAACTTTCTGTATGTAAAATTTCCTTTTCAAAATTGGTGATCCGAAGTCCGCGACCTCTCCTTGTTAGGTATATGTATTCATTTAAACAGTATTTGATAATTATTCATTATTGGGACCCCGTCCCGATGATCTCGACGTTAATATGTTGTCAAAATCATGACTCTGAGTGACTTCAACAACAACAGGTTTTAGCCATTGGATGCTATTTGTTAAAAAAAAAGTTATTAACAAAAGAAGTTTAAAAAAATAACGCCTCATTCGACTTTCCACGCAAAGCGACATATTTGGTACGGTGTGGATCTCGCTTCGCGTTGTAAAGTGTATGCGTGGATACAATAGGTTCCACCCTCCTGTGGGAGGTTTCACTCCAAAAAACTAACCTAACTCAATCTATTTTTTAAATTTGGGATGGTCCTCGCTTCACATAGAAAGTTGTAAATCCATATGGAACTTTGCTTCGTGGACAATTTTTCATGCGAAAATAAACAATGGATTGGGTTAGGTTAGTTTTTCTTAGAGTGAAGCCTCCTCCCTCCCCCAAGAAGGGAGGGACCCACTGCATCCTAACCATGGAGGATAGTGACTAAGAAGACCGAACTAGACTTTGAAAAGTGTGGTCAAAATCAGGTTTTTGAATTGGTATTGGTGCGCTCAGTAGGCGGCGTTCGAATCGCAAAATTCTTCTCATACGCTTATAAACACACAATCGAACACACACATAACCTAAAAATACAGACGTTCACATCATGCTCTGACAATAACAGGAAGACGTAAATTTGCGTAAATTGTCATTAAAACTGTATGCAAAATGGAGCATTCTTCAGGTAAAATTGGTATGATCTACCATACAAACTGGGAGAACGGTGTCGTGGAACGAAAGCGACATCTTGATTGAATTAATTCAGATGATCTAACCACGCTTTTTGATGGCTTTGTCTATATTCGGTCTCCTTAGTCTCTATCCTCCATGATTCTAACATACACTTTACAACACGAAGCAAGGTTCACACAATACCAAAAAAATAGATTGGGTTAGATCAGTTTTTTTCAGAGCGACGCCCCTCAGTAAGGAGAGCGAAACCCATTGCATTCACAACACAAAGTGAGATTTCACATGAGCTTATTTTCGTTATAGCAGAAATGGGATCTTACTTTTTTAAATTTCTTTGTTAATATTGGGTTAGAGGAAAAGTTCTGCGAATTTTTGAATAGATACTAGTGTCAGAAAATAGATATCATGTTATTCAAATGTCAGTTTGCCACACATTTTTTGACAAGTCACATTACTTGACATTTGGCAGAAATGTTTGTTTTGAGCGGATGTGTTTTGCATCCAAGTAAAATGAAGAGCAAAAATTGCATTTTTAGAATAAAAAAACTTGAAATAACAAGATTCTTAATGTTCAAAATACAATAACGAGATATAAAAGACTAATAAGAGTCAGAAAAACTTAAAAAATCTCCATTGTTTATTTAACATAATTAAAGATAGATATGATAAACAAGAACTGTAGAAAGTAAAAAAGTTAAAATGCTACAAAGTACAATTACATGTTTTGACCTTATATTTAGGCTATCTTCAGATGTACAAAAAATTTTCCAGCGCAGTAAAAAACATTATTCAAAAATTAAGAAAGCGATTATTTAATTAGATGAGTGTTAAAACAGAGAAACAGAAAATTGCTCGTCAAGCGATTGGTTGATTGATTGCGAAAATTTCTCGTTGTTCTAGAGAGATCATAAAAAAACATAAAAACGTTATAAGTTATCAAAACTAAAAAAAAAATTTTTTTTAAACAAGCATAATACGTCTCTCTGATAAAAACTCACCTCAGAATCCGACAATTGAGAAAATTCATATTAATATTTAAAAAAAATCATCAAATTTTGATGTCAAAAGAGGTAAAAAATTAATATCACAATTATAAGTGTGTAATGTCCAATGTATAAAATAAAGAATAAAGAAAAGCATCTAACGTTCTCGATGAATTCATTGTACTGCGATAAATCTTGGCAATGCAAAGTCAAACATGTTTATTATTGGAATGATTATGATTTATGAAGACCTGTGTCTGTCTGTAGATTAAGACTGTAACTCTATTTTTTAATGTTAAGCATTTCTGAGACAAGACGTTTATTATAAATCGATTTTTCATCCAAGATTTAAATGTTATTCCAATCAAAATCATGATCCAATTGCGATCGAAGTTTATTATTACTAATTTAAAACTGGTGTTCTATCGTATATGATTTCGATGTTCTGAAATCCGAGTTTTCAACTTCTTCCCCGTTTGTCCCATGTAAGATGCATCACAGTCAGTTTATTTTATAAACAACATTAGACTTCGAGAAAGAGTCCAAAGGATCTTTATGTACTTTGATAAATTTCTTTAATTCGTTTGTACTATAATAAGAGACCTTGATATCATTTCTATTGAACTGTTTAAATTTTTCTGTTAAAATCGATACATAAGACACGATGAACCAAAATAGATTAATTGATTCTTTATTGTTCTCTAAGTTATTAGTTCTAGACAACTTTTTTCGAGTGATATCATTGATTCTATTATTAATGGTATCAAAAATGAACTTAAGCGGAAAATCGTTTTCTATCAAAATGTTTATAATAAGAGTAATATTTTTTGCATGAAAAATAGAATCCGACAACAAAAGAACTCTGTCCAAAACTAAAAATTATGCCTTTCTTTTGAGACGTCGGATGGTTGGAAAAAAATTTTAAAATCTGCCTGAAAATGTGGGTTGATATCAATTGAAAATCAAATGATTGTCTTTAATGATAATAGAAACATGTATAAAATTTAACAAATTATCTCCGACTTTCATAGTAAATTGTAAACAAGGATGGAATGAATTGAACGCGCTGAGAAAAGAATCCATCTTAGACATTGAAACCGCCAAGCATAAGTCGTCGACATACCGACAATAAACTGATAATAAAAAAGTACATTATTCCCAACATCAAAGCGGACTTTTCCAGTCTTTGCATTATTAAGGCAACGATGGGAGACAGAGGAGAACCCAACCATGGCATACCAAAATTTTGTTTATAAATAATGTTGTCAAATACAAAAAAAATCGAATCTAGAACAAACCTAATTGCAGTTAGAAATTCTGTTTTGTGCACATTTTTTTGAAATGTAAGTCCAATTATCATTAATACAGTCTACTGCTAAGTCTATTGATATATTTGTAAAAAGTGACACTACTTCTAGAGAAATTAATTTGTAATTATTCTTGAAGTAAATTCCTTTACTAAAAGGAAACCAAAGTATGTAACGGACCAATAGATGAAACAATGATCCTAAAAGGACAATTTTGTTTGTGAATTTTAGGAAGTGCATACGCCCTGAGAAGAATCTGTTGTTGGGAAGAATTCGTTGCTGTATAAATATTTGTATTTTGAATCGTTGATATAATTACAAGTTTTTCATCTTGAGAACAAAGCCTTGAGAAATATTATAAGTTTTCTGGTAGGATCTTTTTTGATAACTGTATAAATCTCTCTATCATTTAACATAACATTACTAAGATAAAAATTTTTGTCTAAGACTATAGTTATATTGCTCTTGTCTGTACGGGTAAGAATGATATTGGGATAAGAAGATAAAAATTCTTTAGTATTCTTCTCCAATTTTAATAATCTTTTCTCAGTAGGAGATAAATTAATCGGAGTAGATACTATATTATTGAGGATAGGTATAGAATGGTTCATGATATCGATCCTTTTATCTATGGGTTACGTACACTATACTCGATGCTTTTAATGCAATCAAACACAATATTTCTTTTGTTGATTGTAAGCAAAGCAAAATTTTCACTCAACTGTAAAAAACACTGAACATCGACAGGGATATCCACAGAAGACAAATCAAACCATGAACCATTGTTTGCGGATTGTACATAACGAAAAAGATATATTTGAGAGAGGAAAAGAGTCAGTGTGTATGACTACTGGATAACAAAGAGTTTGGTTTATTGATACATGTGTATCAAATGTCGGTGCAATCAATACAGATTTGATACTCATATGTTCTTGTTTCTTTTGTTTATTAGAGAGCCAATTTATTTTGACATCTAGACATCTCTTTTCTTTAATATAAAAAAAGTAACAGGATTTTTCTTGAGTATTTAACAATTTATCACAAATCTCTGTTGATAAAAATCGCGATAAGCTGCCTACAAGATAAAAAAGATGCATTCTGTCAATATGATGTTTCCTGTGAACAGGATTCTTTATGAATGAATGATTCTTCATAACGAATAAATTTAGACAGGTAATGAAATAAATCAACATTGGAATTTTTCAATTTCTGTAAATATTGTTGATCTTATTCTTAATACAATATTTGATTAATCTTATGTGTAAATTGTTCTTAATGGATTTAATTTTATGCATAATTTCAGGTTATTGACTACATGCTAATCATAATGATAATATATAAATTTAAAGAACGAAAAAAGTGTTCCACAGCTAGCGTAAAATTAGAATAAAAAACTTGAAATAACAAGATTCTGAATGTTCAAAATATGACAACGAGATATAAAAGGCTAATAAGAGTCAGAAAAACTTGAAAAATCTCCATTGTTCGTTTAACATAAGTATAATTAGAAATAAATATAATAAACAAGAACTGTAGAAAGTAAAAAAGTTAAAATGCTACAAAGTACAATTACATGTTTTGACCTTATATTTAGGCTCTCTTCAGATGTACAAAAAATTTTCTGGCGCAGTAAAAAACATTATTCAAAAAGCTGGAAAGGATACGGGCAGTAGGAGTCAAGCGCAGCAGACGTCGCGCAAATAATATATCTATGAAGTGTGAAACTTCTTTATTCACTAAAACGCGCTTACATGTTTCGGTTCACTTTTGAGTCTTCCTCAGAGACAACATAAACTAATATAAATAGATTGTAAATAAAAATTATTCTCTCATGATGAGCTCCCCTACCTCGGGAATTTAAATGCCAGATTTAAACTCAAAAAAAATGAACGAAAAAGAAAAAAGAAAAATGAACGAAAATAAGGAAATGATAGAAATATCGGAATATGAAAAACTAATTTATCAAAAAATTTTAAAATATAATTAATTGAATCCTGAAAATAAGGATGCTTACCTTGATCACAAATCACAAATTATATCGCCAACATTACTATGAATTATTCAAAGACTGGTATTTCTTGATATTTTAACCAATCAGTATCAGACACAGTCACTTTTAATTTTAGCTAGTATTATTCAAGGTTACAAATGGAAAAATTTAACATTAAAACGCTAATCAATTCCATGAAAATGAAAGTTGGAAAGTAATAAAAAATCACGCCAGAAACTTATTACTGCGTACGAACGACACTGACTGACTAGACGTGACAACAATTCTAGCCTTTATAGCTTGTCTATGATCGGGAGGTAGGCCTTAGGAAGTCCTTCCATATCTGCAGTTGAGTCCGATGAATATCATCGGGAGACAGACACACGGACTCAACTTCTCCGAAATCAATCTTTTCCTATAGTGAGGCTCCTCATTCAGTATTGTCCCAATCGAAATCATAGTCCTCTTGTAACTGATGGTCCGTTATGGCATTACGAGTAGAAGTGTTCTATCGGATGTGATTCTTATTGTCACATGGCTGAGTGATTTTCAAATCTCAGCTGCCTACACGTCTGCCCCATATTATTCAAAAATTAAGAAAGCGACTGTTTCGTTACATAATTAGATGAGTGTTAAAACAAAGAAACGGAAAATTGCTCATCAAGCGACTGATTGCAAAAATTTCTCGTTGTTGTAAAGAGCTCATAAAGAAACATAAAAATGTTACAGATTATCAAAACTAAAATAAAATATTTTTAAAACAAGCATAATACGTCTCTCTGGTAAAAACCTCATAGTTTGAGAAAATCACAATTAAGAAAATCCATGTTAGTTCTAGATTTGCTTCGACTTTTTTATATTTAACAACATTATTTATAAACAAAATTTTGGTACGCCCATGGATTCTCCCACCGTTGCGGCCTTGGTAATGTAAAGATTGGAAAGGTTCACTTTGATGTTGTTTGGGGATAATGTACTTTTTTATTATCGGTATATCGACGACTTATGCTTGGCGGTTTCAATGTCTAAGATGGATTCTTTTCTCAGCGCGTTAATTCGTTCCATCCTCGTCTACAATTTACCATGGAAGTCAGGGATAATTTGTTAAATTTTATACATGTTTCTATTATCATTAAAGACAATCATTTGATTTTCAACTGGTATTAACTCACATTTTCAGATTTTTAAATTTTTTTTCCAACCATCCGACGTCTCAAAAGAAAGGCATAATTTTTAATTTTGGACAGAGTTCTTTTGTTGTCGGATCCTGTTTTTCATGCAAAAAATATTACTCTTATTATAAACATTTATTATAACATTTTGATAGAAAACGATTTTCCGCTTAAGTTCATTTTTGATACCATTAATAATAGAATCAAGGATATCTAAAAATTGTCTAGAACTAATAACTTAGAGAACAATAAAGAATCAATTAATCCATCTTGGTTCATCGTGCCTTATGTACCGATTTTAATAGAAAAATTTAAACAATTCAATAGAAACGATATCAAGGTCTCTTATTATAGTAACAAATTAAAGAAATTTATCAAAGTATAAAGATCCTTTAGACTTTTTCTCGAAGTCTAATGTTGTTTATAAGATAAACTGACTGTGATGCATCTTACGTGGGGCAAACGGGGAGGAAGTTGAAAACTCGGATTTTAGAACATCGAAATCATATACGATGGAACACCAGTTTTAAATTAGTAATAATAAACATCGATCGCAATTGGATCATGATTTTGATTGGAATAACATTTAAATCTTGGATGAAAAACCGATTTAATAAATACCTTGTCTCAGAAATGCTTAACATTAAAAAATAGAGTTACAGTCTTAACCTATAGACAGACACAGAAGGTTTTCATAAATCATACATTCCAATAATAAACAATGTTTGACTTTGCCAAGATTTATCGCAGTACAGTTAAATTCATCGAGAACGTTAGACGCTTTTCTTTATTCTTTATTTTATACATTGGACGTTACACACTTATAATTGTGATATTAATTTTTTATCTCTTTTGACATCAAAATTTGACGATTTTTTTTAAATATTAACATGAATTTTCTCAATTGTCGGATTCTGAGGTGAGTTTTTATCAAAGAGACGTATTATGCTTGTTTTAAAAAAATTTTTTTTTTAGTTTTGATAACCTATAACGTTTTTATGTTTTTTTATGATCTCTCTAGAACAACGAGAAATTTTCGCAATCGATCAACCAATCGCTTGACGAGCAATTTTCTGTTTCTTTGTTTTAACACTCATCTAATTAAATGGTCGCTTTCTTAATTTTTGAATAATGTTTTTTACTGCGCCGGGAAATTTTTTATACATCTGAAGAGAGCCTAAATATAAGGTCTCAAAACATGTAATTGTACTTTGTAGCATTTTAACTTTTTTACTTTCTATAGTTCTTGTTTATCATATCTATCTTTAATTATATTTATGTTAAACAAACAATGGAGATTTTTTGTGACTGTTATTAGCCTTTTATATCTTGTAATTGCATTTTTGCCATATTTTGCTGTTTTAATTCTGTAAAGACCATAAATCGGCGGACCATTAAGTGAAAGATGATTTACTCGCTTCTGTTTCGGAAAATTTAATCTTCAAAATGCACCATGTTCTGGACGGCCAAATGCTGCTGACGAGAATCAACTCCTGGCTGCAGTGAAGAGTGATCGACAGTTAATGACTCGAGAGATTGCGGAGCATCTTCGGCATTCATCATACAACCGTTGTAGATCGATTGAAAAAGCTTAGCATGGTAAAAAAAGCAGATGTATGGATGCCGCATGAACTGACTGAAAAGAATACCATGATTTGGATGTATGAGTTTCTCCTGAAACAAAATTCTCTAGATCCATTTCTGAAAAGGGTCATCATTGGAGACGAGAAATGGGTTGTTTACAACAATATCAAGCAGCAGAAGTCGTGGTGCAGTCCAGGCGGGGCTTCAAAAACAATAGCGAAACATGATTTGCATCTGCAGATGCTCAGCATTTGGTGGAACTACAAAGGAGTGCTGTTCTTCGAGCTTCCGCAAACGATAGATTTGAAGAAGCGCCCTCGACAAATTGCGCAAGGCATTGTAAGAAAAGCGGTCAGAATTGTCGAATAGAAAGTGTGTGGTCTCCCATCATGACAACGCCCGACCACAGACTTTAACATGAAAAAAAGATTATAGAGCTTTGGCTGGGAAATGATGCAGCACTCTTTATATTTGCCGAGTGTGTGAAATTAACATCTCTTTTTTCAAAAATTGCAATTTTGACAACTATTCCAGATGTTTTCAATTTGTTCTATATTCCAAAACGATATTATCTTATTCCGAACGTTCTCCGAAAAAACGATTTTTTTTTGCTAGTCCCCCTTTTTTTGAAAAATCAAACAATTTCTGTTCGCTATATATTCTTCTAATTGTTCCAAACATTGTTCCACAAGAATAATTCCGTATGTTAAACGGAAATCGCAGAAAACAAAAAAATAATTTCTCATTCGCCCCCTCCCCCTTTTACTAGATGGGGTGAAAAGTAACCTCCTTGACCGCCAGAATGCGCCACTACTGCAAAAAAGTTTATGGTGCCTTGTAGTCCATTCATATTTAGGCAGACATGCCAAGTGGCAGTGCGATACTGCCCTTAGTTTTGTTTTGAGAGCTGATTGTTGTTGACGTGTTTGCGAAAACGATTTTCGTTCTCTCATAAAACATTATTTTTTGAGAGGCAAAACGGCGAAGGAAACAAAAGAAAAGTTGGATAAATATTATGTGGCTAATACTCCGTCAGATTACACCGTCAAATATTGGTTTCGAGAGTTTCGTGGTGGCCGCAACTCCACTCATGATGAAGTCCGCAGCGGCAGGCCCTCCGATGCGGTTACCGAGGAAAATGTCAAAAAAATACATGAAATGGTGTTGGCTGACCGGAAAGTGAAGGTGCGCGAGCTAGCAGATGCTACAAAGATTAGTACTGAGCGAACACGCCATATTTTGGGCGAGATTCTGCATAAGAAAAAAATTTTTTTCATTCCCAAGGAGGTTACTTTTCACCCCACCTAGTATAATACTCAAACAATTTATTATTGCTATAGATTGTTCTACTTGTTCCAAATATTGTTCCAAAAGAACAATTTTATAAGTTAAACAAAAATCGCAGAAAACAAAACGTTTTACAACAAACGGACCAAAAGTAAACGTATCTTTTTCCTGTTCCAAAAATGCAAAAGTTTATATTTTTAGTTGTTGTAGCTCTACGAAATACAATTCTACAGCATAAATATTGTATCCTTATCGGTTCTTTAAAAATTCGAAAAAAAAATGTATTTTTTCTGCTATCATCAAGAGTAAACGTACGCTTTTTTTTAATATTCCTATTGAGAACTTTTAGTTCTAAATTATTCTAATCCTACGAAACACAGCAAACTGCAGTTTGAATCTCGTATCGCTATCGGTTCTATCAAAAATTAAAAAAAATGTTAAATTATTGCTAAGGTCTCGGTAGTCTAAAGGCTCAGGACGCTCGCACGGAATGCAAGAGATCCGGGTTCGACTCCCGGCCGAGGCAATATTTTTTCGCAATAAGTTTATTACAGTTTTTTAAGATTAATTTGGGGGAATTTTGGGGGGGTTATTACATTTCAGATTAATTGCGTTAATGTCGACAACCATATCGACACGTAATTATTATTTCTGAAGTTAATTCATTCGTTTGAATAATATATATATTTAAAAAAATGTATTTTTTACATTTTTGAATTTTTAGAAAACCAATAATGATGTAAGATTTATAATGCAAAACTATGTTTCCTGAGGCTAGAACAACTCAGAACAAAAGTTCTCAATTGGAACACGAAAAAAAGCATACATTTACTTTTGATAGTACCTGTAAAAAATACATTTTTTTGTCGATTTTTGAAACAACCGTAGCGATATGGGTTTCATAATGTAGAACTGTATTTCGTAGGACTAGAACAACTAAAATATAAAATTCTGCATTGGAACAAGAAAGAGATGGTACGTTTATTTTTGGTCCGAGATACTTTTAGTCCATTTATTGAAAAATGTTTTTTTTTCGCGATTCCATTGTCTTACGAAATTGTCCTTGAAGAACAATGTTTGTAACAATCTATACAACTAGAACAATCTATATACAATGAATTATTTGAATATTATAAAAGGGAGGACGGAAAAAAAATTGTTTTTTTGTTTTCTGCGATTTCCGTTCAACATATAGAATTATCCTTCTGGAACAATGTTTGGAACAACTAGAATAATCTGTAGCGAGCAAGAATTGTTTGATTTTTCAAAAAAGGAACTAGCAAACAAACATTTTTTTCGTTTTATTGGAGAACCGTTCGGAATAAGATAATATTGCTTTGGAACATTGTAGAACAAATTGTAATCTTCGAATAAAAGGGAACTAACTTCACCCACTTATATTCGCCTTGCACTGTCTAATTATTATTTACTTCGCTCGCTATAAAACAGTCTTGACAGTCAACAGTTCAACTCAATGGAGACGGTTCGAAATCACTTCGTTGATTTTTTTCACCCACAAGTCTCAAGAGTTTTACAAGAGTGGTATCAAGGCCCTACCGAAGTATTGGCAACAAATTGTAGATAGTCAATATATTGTTGATTAAATAAATTGTTATAAATGCCGATTTTTTTCTAATTTTACTAAACATCCGCAGAACTTTTCCTCCAACTCAATAATTTATTAACGAATAACATCCGACGACTCAAACCTTTTGGAGGTCATTCAGAATCATACAATATATGTCAAGGTCATCGGGGCTGAGTTCCTTATAGTGAACAATTATCCAGCATTTCAGATCATTTTTTTATTTTCACTTTATTTCACTTATAAAAATTACAAAAGAAGATAAAAAGTGTCGATTTTGGCCCCCAAGGTACACTTGTAAACCTTGAAAAATTATCGTTTAGATCCTCAGAAAACAGTAAATAACAATTGTTTGTCCGGAAAGTGGTCGAACATTGCTAAAAATAGCTTAAATATAATAAAAAATGACGTTGATTAAAAACCTGCTATTATTGATAGCTTTACCTCGCTCCTTCTACATTTGATTATGATACACAAAATAAGATAATTGATCCAACAATTTACTAATAATAATTCCAATCGTTTTCATGCTTATTACTTTTTCTTTTTGCTCCAGTAATTAAAATGTTCTGTCGTAATATCTTTGTTGTAGAAATTGCGCGTTACTAAATCTATTATACATATACTGAGATCGTGTATACTAATACATATATATTTAAGTATGCACACATGCACAGCGGAGAATAATAACACAGGCCCACAAAAAAAGTACCTTGTGTTGGAATGGAGACTCAGCTATTTCTATGTATTTTGAGTCACTGAATACGAATCTGATATCAAAATAAGACCACTCAGAGAAAATTTTCAATCTAGAGCGAAAAAATGTGTCAAAAATGGAAAAAAGTGAATCATTTTTTTGCTCTAGATTGAAAATTTACTCTAAATGGTCCTATTTTGATATCAGATTCGTATTCTACTACTCAAAATACATAAGAATAGCTGGATCTTCACCTTAGCACAGAATACTTTTTTTGTGGACCTGTGTAATTTTTAATTAAACAAGACAACAATAAGAATCTTATTTAAGATTGTATATATGAGAACACAATCGATAAACTAGAAATTAAATGCCTATAACGGATGAAGCTGGATCTTTAATGTTTAAATAATTCAATGTGAATTATATATATATATTTGTATATACATACACTATATATGTACACGCACCGTACAGGAATGGTATCCTCTGGTATTCGGCGCGCGATGCTACACACTCGTACCGAAGCGTACATATACGTGTTACTGAAAACGCGGAGGAGGCGAAGAGCGCGAAGGAAGAAAATAGTAAGGAGCTCCGATATCCTTAGCACAAGATGCACGATTGAGAAAGAAAGCGTAATTGGATGTGATGCTGGCTCGCGGTGTCCTTTCGCTGTCTCACACATTTATTACTATAATAGTACGAGTGAGATGGTATTTCTCGCTCGCCAATATTTATAATAATACTTTTATTATGCACAAAATGTTGTAATTGTGCATAAAAATTTTTAATATTGTAAAAAATTTTTATGCATAATTACAATATTATGTGTAATTTTGAGACTCATTGTAATAGCTTTGCATGCATTTCTAAATTTGCAGTGTGCAAATGAAATTCATATTTTATCGCAAGATTGTAAAATTAAATTTACAGTTAAATATAAAAACATTTAATAAAATAAATAAAAAAAATATAATATAATGTAATGCCGCGCACCGAATGCCAGAGAGAACACCATTCTTACCGGTGCGTATACATGCTTATATATCATATTTGTTGTCATTTGAACTGCGCGTCGAATTAGTTTTCCAGACTAATAATAAACGCAATTAAATTACTGTAATAATATCATAAATTAAATTAAATTGACAAGCAATTTTTAATAATTCAATGCTCAATCAGGCATCATATTAGAAAGATGTTAAAAAAGATGTTGCTGAAAAACTCTAAATAAATTTATTGCGAAAAATATTATCACAGTCGGGAGTTGAACTCGGATCTCTTACATTCCGTCCTAAGCCTTTAGGCTGCCGAGGTAATTTTTAATTTCGTTAATTTTTAGGCGTTCTCCTTCCTGTAAAGGATGCGCGCTGTACAATATTTTCCATGACATGGTATAATATTATCCCTTCATAATAATATAAAAAAGATGTTTTTAACGTAATAAATTTCCGGGTTCGACTCCCGGCCGAGGCAATATTTTTTCGCAATAAGTTTATTACAGTTTTTTAAGATTAATTTGGGAATTTTGAGGGGATTATTACATTTCAGATTAATTGCGTTAATGTCGACAACCATATCGACACGTAATTATTATTTCTGAAATTAATTCATTCGTTTGAATAATATATATATTAGTTCAACATCTTAATTCTTAGACCGTAGTGGCGCTTCGGATTGTAATGTTATTTAATATAAACGGTCTTGTTTCCTATCTTATTGTTTTAAAAATATACTTGATGGAAACCGCGTCTCCTGATAATGTCATTTTTTACTATATTTAACCTATCTTAACAATCTTCTCACTATTTCCCGGAAAAACAATTGTTATTTCCTGTTTTCTAAAGACCCAAACAATGATTTTCCAAGGTCTGTTCAGATTTACCTTAGGAATCAAAACCGATACTTTTTTTAACATCCTCCTTTATCAATTGAAATGTTCGAAAAACTCTATAAATTAATTTATTATATAATACAACATTTAAACTCAGTAATTATAGGAATTAAAGTCAATAATTAAAGAAAAACTTATGATATATAACTTTATATAATGACTGTCTAAATAAAAAGTATAAATAGTTGTTTATCCTATTATTTATATTTACAGAAAATATTCTGGTATCATTAAGATTAGCATTTTCAGAAAATCAGCAAAGAAGTACATTAGACCAAGAAACCACTGTAGTGATTTTGTTACCCATAGTAACAAGTATGGGAAGTGATGAGAACTATCGATTACAACATTCAACCTTGGCGCTTTCAATAAAAATTTGCAACATTTTGGAAAGCCCACTTCTTCTTCAAGCGACCGCGATCGAGTTTAAATATGTATATAGTTTTTATGTTTTACATGAAATAAAAGATTATCCACACTTCCCATACTTGTCGCTATGAGTAACAAAATCACTATAGTGGCCTCTTGGTCTACATTGTATACTATTAGCGAATTGAAACGATTATATGATTTTTAGTTAAAGCTTGTTTGGGCATTTGCATGGCCGAAAGAATCGCCGATTATTGTGATGCCGTGCTGGTAATAGACACTCTATGCAAGCCTGGCTACAAGTGCTGCGTATCCAGAGATGCCTTTGGAGAGTCTCCACCACCTGAGCTGTTGGTAATCGATCGCCTGAACTCTTCTCGTATCGACGAGAAGAACAGCGCAAGTGACAGCAAGACCTCATCCTTGTTGACGACAATGCGACCAAACACATCATTATCGACGAGCGTTTCTGCAACTGCGACGACAATGACGACGATGATAACAACGTTAACTGCTACTAGACAGCCATCGACAGCAGCGACAACAACAAGACCTAAGCCAGTACCATTCAAGCCATGTAAAGGAAGATGCATGAGTGGTTTATCCGCTCTTTTCTGCGAGAATGTTGACGCATATGCAGATTGTCCTCCCGATGATTCCGTATTGACGGTTTGCTGTATCAGTGAACCACAAAAAGCGGTAATGAGATTTAACATTTGATAGTACTTTAACGAAAGCTATATTGTCATTCATGAATGCGTTAATTTACTCTGAAAAGATTATCTCAAAGCTATTTAGGAGATCATTAAGCGGTATTATATTTGCTAAGATTACTTTCTAAATTTCGTAGAGTGAAATTTCATTCGAACTGAAAATTGAGCCAGTCTTGAAAAAAGAGTGAAAATATGGCCACTCTTAGTGAAATTTAGAGAGTAGCCTAAAGTTGTTCACAGCAGTATAAGTAAGTATATCATTTCTTTTGGAAGGAAACGGCAACAACAATTCAGCCCTCCACGAAAGCTCCTCAACTAAAGCTACCAACGTGCCCTGGTTTTTGCCTATTAACTCTTATGGCAGCCTTCTGTGAGCGACCGAATGTAATCATAACGAAAACGTCAACTTGTCAATCCAGTTACATCTGCTGCGATAATACAAAAAGCTCGTCACAGGTAATTAACTTACGATTCACAATCAGTTTTTTTATCCGAGTTGATCAATTTGTAAATATAGAAAAAAATTCTACGCGAAAATAATGTAATATGCAAACAACAAAATGCAGTTTATTCATTTATAATTTTTTTTTAGTAATCTTTGTAATTTTCTTGCGAGTTTCAGACTCCGAAACCAAGACCGAGACCTACTCCACGACCGCCGACAACGATATCATTACCACCGGACCCACGTCCGGATTGTCCCGGTTCCTGCATTGTATCTTACTTGTCATTTACCTGTTTCAGTAAGTACGCGCGAAGAATGCGCATCTCACGTGAATAGTGTCTCATGTTTATTCATACATGCGTAGGAAATGCTGAGCTGACGAATTTGTTCAAGTGCAAGAAACAGGGACACCAGTGTTGTGCACCGAAATCTCTGATAAGAGAATTCCACGATGAAAATTCTACGGAGCCGATTCTAACCAACAGGAACGATACATTTCATGTTACTTCGCGACCTTATACCACCCCACTCACCACGTTGTGTAAATATCTAAGAATTAAAAAATCTATCATTACTTTGTGAAATCATAAAACTACTGGAAATTGCGAAAATCGTCGGTTAAATTTAAGTTACAGAATGATTCATCAAATTCAAGTTAAAAATCGATTTAAATTCAAGATACAGGCTGATTCAAGCTGAATTAAAGTCGATTAATTCAAATGTAAGCTAAAAACAAATTGAAATTCAATCCAAAGCCTAAATCAAGTATAAATTAAAGACTAATTCAAATGCAAGTTAAAATTAGCTAATTGTAAGTTCAAGTTAAAAGCTAATTCAAATTTAAGTTAAAGTCGGTTAAATGTGTATCTGTGTATGTTAAAAGATCGTTAATTTTCTAGATGAAACGACGACGATTACCACTACTACTAGAAGTCCGGTATACAGTAAATATGTTTGTGGCGTAAAGGGGACCTCACGCGGTCCAATCCAGGCACGAAATTCCGAAAGAATCGCGCGCGTTGTAGGTGGTGAAGATGCAGATGCCAACGAATGGTGTTGGCAGGTCGCATTGATAAACTCTCTCAATCAATATCTGTGTGGAGGCGCGCTGATAGGAACGCAATGGGTTCTTACTGCGGCGCATTGTGTCACAAAGTAAGTAAATGTCATTTGTCTTCCGCATACGCGCGGAATAAATCTGAAAACTGAAAAAGTAGGAAAAAGCACTCGTTTCCAGCATCGTAAGGACCGGCGACGCAATCTATGTAAGGGTGGGTGATCATGATCTCACTCGTAAATACGGAAGCCCCGGTGCTCAAACCTTACGTGTCGCAACGACATATATCCACCACAATCACAATAGCCAGACGCTCGATAATGATATCGCTTTACTAAAGCTTCATGGTCAAGCAGAACTGAAAGACGGAGTTTGTCTAGTTTGTTTGCCCGCGCGGGGTGTTAGTCACACAGCTGGAAAAAGATGTACAGTTACTGGTTATGGATACATGGGAGAAGGTAAGTTCTTCATATATCATTTGATATTGCGTATTTTTTTCTTTAAAGAATAAACATCGTGGTGTGTAAATTATTATTGCTTACGCAACAACATGCGGCAATATTTTACAGCCGGTCCTATACCTCTTCGAGTACGTGAAGCGGAAATACCGATCGTCAGCGATGCCGAATGCATAAGGAAAGTGAACGCCGTGACCGAGAAGATCTTTATTTTACCAGCAAGTAGTTTCTGCGCCGGTGGCGAACAGGGAAATGACGCGTGTCAGGTATCACTTTTCTGTGATATTGAGGAAAATATGAATGAAATTAGCCCTCCTTTTTTTGAAAATTATTTATATATTTATTATTACATTTTGATAACTGTTCCAGATTGTTCTCAATTTGTTTTATTATTCCAAGACGATTATCTTATTGCGAACGTTCTCCAATAAAATGAAAAAATTAATTCTTCTTGATAGCCCCCCCCCCCTGTTTTGAAAGTTAAACAATTCATTACCGCTATTGATTGTTCTAGTTTTTCCAAACATTGTTCCAAAAGAACAATTCCGTATATTGAATAGAATCGCGGAACAAAAAAGAAACATTTTTCGACAAACGGACCCTCGAATCAAAAGTAAACATTTCCTTTTTGTTCAAATGCAGAATTTTATATGTTTAGTTGTTCTAACCTACGAAATAGTTCTACAGTATAAATCTTGAATCGCTATCGGTTTTTTCAAAAATCGAAAAAATGTATTTGCGAGTACCATCAAGAGTAAATACGCTTTCTTTCATGTTCCAATTGAGAATTTTTGTTCTGAGTAGTTCTAGCCCTACGTCGTGTTTCAATGGAGAACTTTTTGTTCTGAGTAGTTCTAGCCCTACGAAACATAATTTTGCATTACGAATCTCGCATCACTATTCGTTTTTTGAAAATTCAAAAATGCCAAAAATACATTTTTTTCGATTTTTGAAAGAACCGATAGCAATACGAGATTCATACCACAAAACTATGTTTTGTAGACTAAAATAACTCACCGCAAAAAGTTCTCAATTGGAACACGAAAAGAAGCGTACATTTACTCTTGATGATAGTTGCAAGAAATACAATTTTTTTTTTCGATTTTTGGAAAAACCGGTAGCGAGATTCATACTGCAGAATTATGTGTAGGACTAGAACAACTAAAAATATAAAATTCTTTATCGGAACAAGAAGGAGATAATACGTTTATTTTTGGCCCGAGGGTCCGTTTGTTGCAAAATGTTTTTTTTTTCATTTTCTGTAATTTCCGTTCGACTTACAAAATTGTCCTTTTGGAACAATATTTGGAATAACTAGAATAATCTGTAGCGAGCAGAAATTATTTGATTTTTAAAAAAAAGGGGCGTAGCAAAAAAAATCGTTTTTTGTTGGAGAATCGTTCGGAATAAGGTAATATCGCTTTGCAACATTGTAAAACAAATTGAGATCAATATCTGGGACAGTTATTAAAGTTGTAATTTTCGAAAAAAGGAAGGCTAACTTTATACATTTGGAAAATATCATTTCTATTTAATGCCATGTCAGGTTATAATTATAACACATAATCATAATACACTGTGTAAAATTTTTCGTTGCAAATGTTTCATCAAACGTGAAACTAATTAATTATGTTTTTCGATGTTCAGGGCGATGGTGGAGGTCCTCTGGTATGTCAAGATGATGGTTTTTATGAGCTGGCCGGACTGGTGTCTTGGGGATTCGGTTGCGGTCGTCAAAATGTACCGGGTGTGTACGTAAAAGTCTCTTCGTACATCGGCTGGATAAATCAGATCATATCGGTGAATAACCTCTAGCCCTTATCTCTTCAATATATGACGATCAAATACATCTTTTAAAAGCACATACTTTTATTTATTGATAGAACATTGTAATTTTACGCGCTTGATGATACATAGTGCATTATGTTACATATATAGATCTAAGAGGCAAAAAGAACATAGACACATAGAGATAAGCTCGGTATTAGCTATGAATTTAATTATATGTATTGGCATTATCAAGCATGGTGGAAGTAATATTGATAATAAGAATTTTACTATTTGAATTATATTAGTTGTTGGAATTAATTCGTAGCGTTTTTTAATGAAAGAATGTTATTTATTTCACATGAGCATTAAAAAATACATTAATGAAAGTACTTCCCATCACTTGTAAAACGCTACGAATTAATTCCAACACCTAATACATTTGAAAACTCAACAATAAGAAATAAAAATAAAAGCCGTAGCGGTCAAAGCTAGGTCTTTACCGCTTAAATAATTTAATCTGAATATATATACAGAGTGGCATGAATATATGGCCCCACTCGTCCCGAACAGATAGAGTGGATTAAATTGAGTAGAAAAGTCCTGTACCATTTTGTAATGCTCGCAATAATTAACGAGATATTAACGTTTAAAGATAGCCGAATACGCGCGTTCACTCGACTTACTATTGTCGAAGGTACGGCCCACCGAGCGCGCGGGCCGCGAAGAGCGGGGCTTCCCGTGCTTCGCGAGCATCTAAGCTCAAAGGGCATGGCGCGCCTGCTAGGCCATTCCCGCTCCTGCGCGCTCGGTGGGCCG
>NW_011627715.1:67815-90057 GCF_000204515.1 Acromyrmex echinatior | reverse complement strand
GAATGTATGATCATCCCATGCTTTGTACATTATTGCGTTACTCATAAGTGGTCCTCTATACAGTGTGTCCCGAATTTAAATGACCAAATTCCAGGAGCATATAGGAGATCGATAATAACCTAAGAAAAAAGCCTTTTAGAGAAGACATTCTCGTTTTTGTTTTGAAGAAAATCGCAAAAAAAAACAAAATATAGTTTTCATTTTTGTACTTATTTATTATTCATTCACACTTATTTATTCACATTGTCAATAAGTGTTTAATGTAGATATTGTTCAAAATGTTAGCCTCTTGCAGCAATATACGCATTGCATCTTGTACGAACGATCTTCTTCAAAACGAAGCAAAAATAAGCACATCTCTAAAGGACATTTCTTTTATTTTTAGTTTATCGACTTCTACATGCTCCCGAAGTTTGGTTATTTAAATTGGGGACATTCTACGCGCGCACACATACAAAATATATATATTTATTAGGTTATATATTAGGTGTAGTAAAAAGAAATCCATTATTTTTCCAATAGATAGCTTTAGTAATCTGAATCTCGTCTACGCGTGCCATCTATTGGAAAAATAATGGATTTCTTTTTATTACACTTTATATATATATATATATATATTTGTATGTGTGTGTGTGTGTATACGCTGCATGAGTGTCACAAAATTTGCGACTCAAAATACAGATAAAAATTACAGATTACTTTAGATGATCATTTGTAAATATTAATGAGCGTACCGCGCTGAAGTGAGCGCTTATCAGAGCTAATACCATCGCGCGCGCGACTCACGGATAGGTGACTATCTAAACAGATCTGTAATTGTAGGTTATATTCATGATGTAAAAAGACAAGATATATCAATATTACGTATGCGTAGTAGTCCTATAGTTCTATATCATGATTTTGATATAGAATAAGAATTGGATCCAAATGTTCAAAAGCAATATGGCCATGATATGAACATGATGTATGTATGTATGTATGTATGTATGTATGTACATATTAGCAAAAAGATATCCTAATCATAATGACAAAATGGATACAGTTTTCAGTGAAATATGTATGTGTATAATACATTAGACCATTTATTTCAGAACAGTCGGAATTGAATCAGAACAGTTAAACTGAACAATAATTGATATCAAAACAGCTATGTATAGCTGTCAAGTATTTATAAAATGATCAAGTGATTATGTTAAGATTCGGTGCATTGTTGGAATTGATAAATTATGTGATAATTGATATATTTCAAGTAATTGTAATATATTATTAAAGTTCAGATGCTTCAACCTCAATTTTTTTCTGTTTCTTCGAATATTTTTTATGGTAAAGTTTCTTAAAACAGCAGCGTGATATCGCATCGCCGTTAAATTATCGTGTACTATAACAGACTTGAATTTTATATGATCTATAAGTTTTTACGAGAACGTAGGACTCTTAATTTAAAAAACAATATAGAGAGTGTACAGGGCACATAAGAGTCAAATAACGGAATATTTTAAAACATGAAAGATAAATGAAAAGTATGTATGATATAAAATTCTATAATTGATAAAAAATCACACACACACACACACACACACACACACACACACATACACATACAAACATGTTTCGGTCTCACAATTGAGCCTTCTTCATTCATACAGGAGATGTTACATTGGATGAGAACAGTCGAAGATATAGACAAAATTATACACATAATAATGATGACCAGTGAGATGTTTTGCAGAGAAATGGAAATTACTCGCAAATGGCTAGACGACTGGATGTTTAATATTTCCTGATGTTCTAACAAGTCAAGTTGAAAATAAAATAAGAGAATAAGACAAAATTAGAGTAAAATCGTCACTCTGATAAAAATAATTCACCTAATTGACCATAAAGATAAATTTCGCATGCCGAGAAGATGCTCAAATTAAATTACTAAGTCAGTGTGTCAGTCTATATTAAAATAATAATGATATCGGTAGTCAAGATGTAAAATTAAAGATGTATGTAGATAATAAATATTGTATAAAAAGATATTAAAATTGACATATGGTAAACATATATGTTACTGTCACGACAGACACTGACTGACAAATAACAAAATAATCATGGTATTGCAATGTCAGATTTTGTTTATTAACGGTATGTAAGCTTTATGTAGGCCTCTGTTTGAAAGTTTAGACTGTTTTTTTATTTTTTAATGTCCAATATTTTGGAAATCAAACGCTTATTATAACAAAGTTCTTCGTTTAAAATTTAATATTGTCCCAATCGATCTTATAGACAACATTATTTTTTGAAAAATGATGTCGAGAGTCTTTATGTACTTTAATGTATTTTCTTAATTTGTTCATATTATAGAAAGAAATCTTGATGTCTTCTCTATTAAATTTTTTAAATCACTGATAGAATAAAAGGAACTGTGAACCACGATGGAGACATTGATGATCGTCTTTCTCCTCTAAATTATTATGCGATAATGTCTTCTTTTTTAGAATGCATTTGACTTTGTTATTTGTTGTTTCAAAAATGAATTTGAGAAGGTAATCATTAAGTAATAATATTTCTATTATCACTTAATGATTACTATCTCAAATTATCATTGTTAAATTTTTAGTATGATGTTTTGAATTCGAGAGTAGAAGAGCTCTAGCTAAATGTACAGTACAACGGATTCTCATCCCCCTTCCTCCTGCTTCAGGGGCGCACGACTCTCACCTCCGACTCTTACCCCTTCTCCCTCCTATTTCAGAGGCGAACGACTCTCATCCCCGACTCTCACCCTCCTTCTTTCCTGCAAAGAGGCGAACGACTCTCATCCCCGACTCTCACCTTCCTTCCTTCCTGCAAAGGGGCGCACGATTCCCAAAGAAAGTTCTGCTACATAACACAAAAATTCTGTACTTTAATTACTTAAATACTTAAAATGTATATTAAATTAAAAGGGCGCAGATAACTTTGCAGAGGGGGAAGAAATGGTGAGAGTCGAAGGTAAGAGTAGTGCGCCCCTTTGCGGGGGAGAGGGGGAGGAAATGAAAGTCGGAGGTGAGAGCATGCGTCCCTGAAGTCGGGGGGAGGGAGGGGGGGAGTGAGAGTCAATGCTTCGTGTTAAAAGTCAAAACCTATGTGGAATTTAATATTGCATGTATAGCAGAAACAATGCGTTATTTTTCAAACTTTTTTTGTTAATAACTTTTTAACAAAGGACGACCGCGGGCTAAAATCTTCCGAAGATCACTTGGTATCATGATCTTGACAACGCATGTTAAGATCAAGATCATCGGAGGATGATCCGTTATACTGTACATTTACCGAGCTCTATCTACTAATGATTACTCCTCTTTATTGTGAGAGAGGATGATTTGAAAAAAAATTTAGAAATCTCCTCGATAGGGTCGGTTTGTGGTATCAATCAAAATTTAGTTGGTTACCAATAATCGTGATTGAAACATCTAAAAAGTTTAGTGATTTTCATGATCTATTTTTAGCGTAAATTGGAGAGACAAGTATGACAAGAATTAAAGCACTCTAAAAAATGATCTATTTTGAAGAAGGAATAGCAGCACACAAATTATCAATATATCTATAATAAAATAATACATGATTATTAGATAACATCAAGGCAGTTCCCTTTAATTTTTGCAATATCAAACCAGCAATAACTGGAGACATTGGAGAGCCCATGGATGTGCCGAAGTTTTATTTATAAATGGTGTTGTCAAATACAAAATACATAGAATCTAATAGAAATCTAATTACCGTAGAAACTCTGTCACAGGTATAGAACATTTTTTTGTAATAAAATTCCAGTTTTCACAATCTATGACTACTTCTATTAGAATGTTCGTAAACAGAGAAACGTCATCAAGTGAAATTAATTTACAATTTGATTCGATATTTAAATTCTTTAGTTTTTCAACAAATCGAAAACTGTTTCTAACATAGCTTTCCGCTTTGAGAATTGTTTCAAATATTACAGGGTGCGTCATCAAAATCCGGACAAATTTCAATTTAAATTTTCCGCTATATTGTGCCTTCGCCAGAGGTTGCTGTTGGCGTCTCAGAAAGCCTGATGTTTCTAATAATCAATGTAAAGTCATATTCTCAAAATGTTAAAACTATAATGGCCGCGATGTTAAAACTAAGTGTGGAGTATAATTGAAGAGCCGCGATCATCGAAGGCATTCGCACTCAGCAACGGAAATAATTCGGTTCTTTAGATATTCGAGATCAACCGTTTATGATATTGTGGCAAAATGTATGGTTTTAGAACAGTCCAATGAAGGTTCTAGTATGCTAGCGAGGAAAAATCACTCGAAAGAACGCATCCCAAGGACCCCCGCAGTCGTTGAAAGGGCTCAAGTGCTGATTTCGAATAACCCAGGGCAATTGTTGCAAAAATTAGCATCGATTGTTGGTATAAGCGAGCCAATGAGACAATGCATCGAATTGCCAAGGAGGACAAGCCGAGTTGCTCACTGCAATCTGCTATTGTATTCTTTGAAAAACGAAGTGTCGGGAATCAGCGCCGAATCAGGTTCTTTTCTGACGAAAAAATGTTTGCTGTTGATGCCAAAATCAACCGGAGGAATGACCGATGGCTTGTCTACAACCCCGAGGATGTCCCTGTTGTTGCCAGAATGAAATTTTCGGCCAACGTTCACGTGCTAGGTGTTATGTCCAGTGATAGTGATGTCATGCCATCACATTTCTTTAAAAAAGGGGAAACTGTCACAAAAGAAGTAGTATTTGCGCGTTTTGATGGATGTAGTGAAGCCGTGCATGGAAACTGTGGCTTCCGGAAAATCATGTGTTTTGGATGGTGCATCGATTCATACGAGTCATTTGATTCAAAATTGGCTCTCAGACAACGTCGATATATTTTGGTCCAAGGAATTCTGGCCTCCCAACAGCCCAGATTTAAATCCCTTGGACTACTACGTATGGAGTGTAGTTGAAAGAGTCACAAACAAGTCTCGGCATCCCAATGTGACGTCATTAAGAACCACTATTAAGGCAGCATTCGTCGGCATGGACAACGTTACATTACAGCGTGCAAACGCTTCAGACCTAGAATAGAGGCTGTCATTCAAGCCAATGGGGGATATATCGAATAATTGTGCTCTACAGGGATCCCCCAAGTGCTATGTAAAAGGATTTTTTGTAATATTTAATTTTTCATTAAAAACATTTTGTTTAAAGAAATTATTCGATTTGTTCGGATTTTGGTGATATACCCTGTATGTTATGTAAAAATGAGGCTAACTCGTACAGTGGACTACCAATCGACGATACAATGATTCTATACGGGCAATTTGTTTTATACATCTTCGGCAGTGCATAGACTCTCGGCAACAAACTATCACTGCATGACAAGTGTCTGTATTGAGAGTTATCAATATAATTGCATTCCTTCCATCTTGAAAGTAAAATTTTAAGATTTTTTTGTAAGCTTATTAGTAGGATCTTTTTTGATTATTTCATATGTTTTTTTTTGTCTTGAAGCATTTCATTAACTTTTTTGACATAATTTTGTCTATATCTTCAACTGTTCTCATCCAATGTAACATCTCCTGTCTTTCCGCGATACTTTAATTCAATTCTTTCTCTATCTCGTCTAACAATCAATTTCGAAACTGCGTTAAACTATGCAGTTTCCAATCTCTTCATGACACATACTTACTCTGCTAAGAATTATTAGGAACAAAAAGTATTTGTACAAATGAGATTTTTATATAAAGTCTTATTTGTAAAAAATAAATATTAATTAGCAATGTTATACAATAAATATATTTTGTTCTAACATAAACAAACGAGCTTCGCATGTATTCTTGATTTTGGAAGTTAAATTTTTCGACTACGAATACTTTTTGAGCATCCAAACAATATAATTTTTAATTTTTGCTTATTTTTCAAATGATATACAATATTTTCTATAATTAATACACATCTTTTTGATATATGTAATTTTAAGAAACATACAGACTATTTTATTCTTTACGAATAAATTGTTAATTACCCAACAAAGAAATGATTATCAATTAAACATCGAAATGATGTCAAATTGTGAAATCATCGTATCGATATCGATTCGACATCAATTCGATGACTCATTTCTCGCTGGATAATATTTACTTTTTAAAAATAAATTAATTTTATATAAAATTTTTATATAAAATATTTTCTCTGTACGAATACTTTTTGCACTTACTGTAATTATAATTATAATTGTAATTATATTTTGTAATTAGAAATATTCATATATATGTTACATTAAAAGTTGATAATCTGATTGGGCATTAATTGTCCATTGATTCATGTTTTGTCTATTAGCATTAATTATCGATCAAGCAATTAAGAAATAGCAGCACACGAAATTACTCGCAATATTTTGTACTAGTACTTGTGTTATTATTTTTAAATATTGAGTTGGCAAGAAAGTAATTGCGTTTTTTTAACTCAAAATTGTATATGCAATCTTCGTCAATAATGAATGAAATTTAAATTTACAAAAAGGGTTTTAAAGCTTGAAATCTACTTTTAAAAGCCACATTTTTTAAGTTTATATGAGTTTGGTAATTTCTACATACCAAAAACTACGAGCTGAAAAAGAACGGAAAATTTTCTTCTCACTTTGCAACGCGCCCAAAACAAATTTGAGAAAATTTTTAACTACCTATCGTGAAAGCTTGATACTTTTTTTAAATATTTCTACGATTTTTGGTTACTGAGTTATCGCGTATTAAAAGGATCATTTTGACTTTAATTGTACATAACTCCATTAAAAATTGTCGTATCGCAATTTAAAAAAAGATTCTTAAAGCTGAAATTTTACTCTATCAAGATATATTGATAAGAAAGCAATTATGGTTTTTATTGATAGATACTTTTTTAAAAAACGAAATTACTTTCTTGCCAATCCAATAAAATAATTAAAATTAAAGAAATAATTCTCTCATTATACAAAGGCATTTTTGCACATTTGTATTATTCCAAGTATTTTTACATTACTTTTATATTATTTTTGCACACTTGTATTATTCCAAGTATTTTTACATTATTTTTGCGCGTCTGTATTACTCCAAGTATTTTCACATTTTTACATCATTTTTGCGCGTTTGTATTATTCTAAGCATTTTTACATTATTTTTTTCAAACATTTTAGATATATGCTGTGACCATATATAATTATTTCGTATTCAAATTGCGCGGGTGTATTTGGACCCAAATTTCATTGGCTTCGCTCATCGTGCCGCCATTACTATGTACAATGTTGTCTTTTTACAATCTTGTCTCTTTACATTATGGTTATATTTATTATCCTTATTACCTCAAAAATTATTGCTTAAAAAAGATAAAAATTTATAATAATTTTTTTACTCAGTTTTTTGAAAACTTTCTTGCTATTTTAGGCTAATATTTTGGGGTTGCGAATTTTGTATATATATTGTATTTAGAATCTTTATTGTCGGATCTGGGCGCTAGTAGATTGTACATCTTAATATTAAACAAACTTAGTAATTAAGCGCGTAATCTAAGCTATTATAGACGAAAATTTTTACTGTTCGATAACGTTGTCCTTATTATACAAAAGATTTCATAATAAAAATTTAAACGATTGTATGACACAATATTTTAGAACAAAGCTCTCAATTTAATTATATTGGAACCTCTTAGGCTGGAGTCCTATGAGGTATATTTACCGCGTATCACACAATCGCGTAACCAATTAATAATTAATAAAATGCGAAACCACAGCGGATCGCTTCTGATGTCGCGATTACGCGATACGCGGTAAATACATTTCATGAGAATCCAGCCTTAATAGCGTACCTCAAAATAGCGCGAACCATTCCCTTCATATGTGCTCGGCATATGTGAATAGCAAAAGTGAGGATGCAAATTAGGAATTCAATTATGTAGCAATTATTTCCTAAATCACGACTTGTTCGTACAGACTTGCGCAAAATTGTGCTTTGATGTATTTATTTTATTTCTTGATATACATGTATAATAATAATAATGACTAATACTTTAGAAAAATCAGAAAGAAAATTTTTGGTTTTTCTAAAGCATTAGCTATTAGTCAAAACATATAAAGACAAGATTTCCATTTTTCAAGAAATTCAAGAAGGGAAATCACAAGAGGATATTTTGAAGACATATGGCATTTCAAAAACATATTTACGTGTATATATCATAAAAAATAAAAACAAAGTTGTAATTTTATCTAGTAAAACAGAATTTAAGAATAAAAAACGCTCATGCAAAGATAAGATATTACAATAGAAGAATCTTTAATGAAATGGTTTCGTCAAATAAATGTCGCAGAATGCATTTTTCAATGAACTTTATTTGACGTAAGAAAATATAAAAGTTAGTTGTAAGTATATTAAAAGTAAGATCGTTAGTGAAAAAGTCATAGAATTTACATATATATAGCGGATCGACTACATGAAAAGGTGATGCAAGCGCCACGATCCAAGCACCTCTTTACTAGGCTGTCGTCCATACTGCCATGTCAGCTTATGGTCAGGAGCTAGGAGGTCTAGATTTAAAGAATCTTGACTCCCACTCGTGAATAATCTTAGGCTTCCAAGTTTGCCTCGATTGATCCGGAATTTTTCATGAGTCATGGATTTAATGAAAATGTCTGCAAGTTGGTCCTCACTCATCACGTGTCGAATATCTACCTATCCTTCTTCTTGATATACAAAGTGAAATTTTATATCAATGTATTTTGTGCGTCGATGGAACACATTGTTTGTAATCAACGGTGCGTTATCACAATTTAGCATTGCCAATGACTTTTGAACAACGCCAATCTCTTTAAGTAAATCATGAGCCCACGACCTCTTTTGTTACGTCATGAACTGCCACATATTCGGCATCCGTCATCGAAGTTGCTACAACTCCTTTTGCGTGCCGACCAGATCATCAGTCCTCTATTTAGTATCAACACGATATTGCTCATTGATTTGCGTGTGTCAGGATAAGTTGCAAAATCTGCACCCGAATAAGGTATCAATTTGTTCGACTGTTCGTTTTCTCTATCAAATGTAATCCCAAGGTTCTTTGTAGGTAACGTAATACTCGCTTTGCTTCTTTCCAATGTTCAATTGAAGGATTTGAGAGAAATTGAGATAAGTTGCTAACAGCGAAGACGATGTCGGGACGTGTACCAACAGCAAGATACATCAGCGACCCAACAAGTTGATGATAAGGAACATCTGCCATTGCATTTCCATTCTCATCTTCGTTTCGGTGTAATACTGTATTTGTGTCCAATGGAGTAACCGCTGCTTTTGACTCATTCTTCTCGAATTTCCGTAAAACGTTGCGTGTATATGCAGATTGATGAATTTGAATTCTTTTGCTTTGTGATCAGTTTCAATTTCGATTTTGAGAAATTTAACAATTGGCTTTTGAGTCAGTGGTTTCAAACTTCTCATTTAGTTTGGGAAGCAATTTATTTATTTGGCTTTCAGATTGTCCAGTTATTAATCCATCGTCTACATATGATGTAAGTAACAGTGAGCCATTTGAATTTGAGTAGATACAAGGATCATAATTTGTCAATATCATTCCAAACATTTTCAATGTGTCATCCAATTTTCGATGCCATTGTCACGACGCCTGTTTCAAGCCGTAAAGATTTTTATGTAAGCAACACACACGACCACTTTCATCAGCCCTCGGGTTGAACCATGAAGATTATCTCGTCAAGATCTCCATATAGAAAGGCGGTTTTGACGTCAAATTGTCATATCATTAAGTTCCCTGCTGCTGCAATAGACAATAGTATTCGAATGAATTCGAATCGTGCAACTCGAGCAAAAGTTTCCGCACAGTGTCTGTCTTTTGCATATAACCCTTGATGACGAGATGCGCCTTATATCAACCGTATCATCTGGCTTTGTCTTCGAAAGATTCATTTATTACGAATTACTTTTCGATATTCCGGGAGTTCAATCAGTTTCCAAATATTGTTCCTTTTAAATGATGCGATCTCTTCTTGCATTGCTGTTTCCCACTGTTTAGTTTCAGATGATTTGTCACACATAGCTGACCCAGGACCCTGGAGCGGCGACGATAGCAGCAATAGCCTATAAATAAGGTGGTCAGTTAAAACAAGGAAGAAGCAGTCCCCCAGAAGGCGGAAAACAGAAGCTAGACTCCCGTTCAAGGCGAGCACTCGGTATAGCAGCTGACGACCAGAACGCAAATAACAGCGTAACCCGAGAGGCGCGACCTACCACACGGTGACTCAGCATACGTCAGGCAACGAACAGTGAATAAGTAACATGCGATTAACCGCATTAATGTAAGTCCAAAAATCTTTACGCAACCATTATAAACGAATAAATGTCCAGAAGTGAAAACAATCGCGACAGGCGTAACGCTCCGATACCTTCGCAAATATACAGCGAGCCTGTACCAGGGCGTCCTAGAATTAGTCAAGTATATCCTGTGCGAATTGTCGAAGAAGCTGTGCGAGACATACGAGACAACGTGCGCATGTTGGAACCGCAATACTCAAGCGATAGCGCATCCGATTCGGGACCTCATCGAATATTGTTATCGAGCGTGGTATTTCCATTCGTGGATTTAGTCACAGTTTACTAACCGTTAATAGGGAAGAACAATGAGAATCCTCGTTAATTTCATACGAGAGTAACTTATTTGAAAACACACGCGCTAATTCGATCGTCAACCTCGCGCGAAAATGATGAGATCGCGAACAATCAGCCGGTAGCGAACGAGGAAATAGAAGCAGAGATAGGTCGTCTCAGAAATACCATAGGAGAACGCGCGCGCGAAGCACTAATTCAAAGTAGGCAAGAGGAAATATTAGATAGAATGATGAAAACAATTACGGGATTGCAAGATAGAATGAATAGAATGGAAATTGCAACTTACGATCGCGAAAACTTCCGACTTGCGTACCCGACAATAGAGCGTTAAACGTTACATACGGACGGACGCAAAATGACGTGCGGGAAACAAGAAATCGACCCGTGGGATATTTAAGATTAAAAGATGTACGGAGTTTGATGTCCGAAAGTAGACGGACATTCGCATCAGAAGATGCAGGAATTCATAAGCGCTAGTACCTATGCGACGGAGAAAATCAATTTTGCGGAAAAATCAGCCTTATTAGAAAAAATATTAAACACGAAATTGAAAGGAAAATTCTTATTAGACTTCCAACTAGAAGCGTGGCAGAACAATTACGGCGAGAGATAGAAGCCAATTGCTTAGGAAAACGCAGAACATCACACCTACAATTAGAATTTAACATTTTAAAACAAAAGCCAGGCGAAAGCGTCCACACATATGGAAGGCGCGTGGATGCCCTAACCATGGCGCTATACAAATTGTTGATCGAGAAATGAGAAAATACAAGCGAGCAGAAGCGAGCGATTTTAGAAACGATTCAGGATCAAGCTTTATTAAATTTTGAGTTGGGACTGCGCGACGATATTAAACTGGTGGTACGATTACAAAAATATTCAAGCTTGTAAGAAGTTATCAATGCAACAAGCGCGGCTATCAAGACAGCAAGCGCGGAAGAACGTGTAAAAGGGCCTACCTCACGAGTGAATAATAATGATCGCAATAAATATGGTCAAAGCCAAAACTCAAAAAATTTGAGTACAGTGCAGCAAATGCGGAAAAGTAGGCCATTATGGGCGGAGACTGTCGGTCAAGCCGTTACGCTAAGATTTTCATTGAGCCAATAAACCAACAAATATAAATGCCATCGAGAAATTTTGCATACAATAATAATAAATCTATTAGATAGGAACAAGACCGTTTATATTTTTAATGAAAGAATGTTATTTATTTCACATGAGCATTAAAAAATACATTAATGAAAGTACTTCCCATCACTTGTAAAACGCTACGAATTAATTCCAACACCTAATAATTACGTGTCGATATGGTTGTCGACATTAACGCAATTAATCTGAAATGTAATAATCCCCCCAAAATTCCCCAAATTAATCTTAAAAAACTGTAATAAACTTATTGCGAAAAAATTTTGCCTCGGCCGGGAGTCGAACCCGGATCTCTTGCATTCCGTGCGAGAACCCGGATCTCGTGCATTCTCGCACGGAATGCAAGAGATCTGAGTTCGACTTCCGGCCGAGGCAAAATTTTTTCGCAATAAGTTTATTACAGTTTTTTAAGATTAATTTGGGGAATTTTTGGGGGGATTATTACATTTAAGATTCATTCAATAAGATAGGAAACAAGACCGTTTATATTAAATAACATTACAATCCGAAGCGCCACTACGGTCTAAGTATTAAGATGTTGAACTAATATATTAGGTGTTGGAATTAATTCGTAGCGTTTTACAAGTGATGGGAAGTACTTTCATTAATGTATTTTTTAATGCTCATGTGAAATAAATAACATTCTTTCATTAAAAAACGCTACGAATTAATTCCAACACCTAATATATTAGTTCAACATCTTAATACTTAGACCGTAGTGGCGCTTCGGATTGTAATGTTATTTAATAAATCTATTATTAGACACAGGAGCTACACTTATTTTAATTAAAGTAGGAAATTTAAAGGCTGAGACACTTATACGAGAAAAGCCAATGGCTCTCACTGGCATGACAGACCAAGTAAAGACAATCGGAAAAATAAGAGCAGGGGAAAAATAAGAACAGGGCGTTTAGGCGACAAGGAAATACGACATACTATGTATATCGTGAAAGATGATTTTCCTGTCGATTACAAAGGAATCCTCGGAATAGATTTTCTACAAAAGCAAAATTAAAGCGATTAAAAAAATTTGCAAATTGCTGGGATAACTTTGAAACTTCATCCGTGCAGGAAAATAACACTGACCCCCCCGTAGCGAAACGATAGTGCGAGCGGTCACAGATAAAAATCATGTGGGAATAGTTAAATCAGAAGAAACTCAACCAGGAATATTTATCGGGAATTGCCTAGTAGCACTCAACGAATATACCTACTCAATAAGCATGTTAAATACTACGAGAGAAAACATTGAAATAATTACGCCGAGCATCTAAATAAAGAAGAAAAAAACCATCGAACAAATATGCGAACTTCAATGACATTTTCCATTTAGAAGAAGATATTCCATTTAGAAGGAGATATATTAACGCTCATAACAGCGGTAGCTGTGCATGAAATTAATACGCGCACCCGTAAATATGTGACCTTATCGGCCAGAAAAACATAAGAAAGAGGTGAACCAACAAATAAAGAAAATGCTACAAGATGATATATACTCGTCCTAGCTCGAGTCAGTGGAACACGCCACTACTGATCGTTTCAAAAAACAGCGACGCTTCAGAAAAACAAAATCTTAGAGTAGTGTAGATTTTAGGAAATCTAACGAATTAACCATAGGAGAATTAACTCATTTCCTTTACCAAACATAACTGACATTTTAGACCAGTTAGGAAACGTCAAATATTTCTCTACACTGAATTTAGCATCGGGATATCATCAAATTCCTATGAGTGAGAACATAAAAGTAAAATTACCTTCTCTACTTTGCACGGACATTATGAATTTAACCGAATGCCGTTCGGATTAAGAAATGCACCTGCAACGTTTCAATGACTAATGAACGCAATATTAGCGGGAATACAAGGTTTGAGATACCTAGATGATATAGTTATTTACGAACCGAGCTTAGAGAATAAAGCGTCTTGTCGAGATAATGCAACGACTACATAAATATAATTTAAAACTACAACCAGACAAGTGCGAGTTTCTACGAAAGGAAGTAATATATCTCGAATATATATATCTCTCTCATATAATAACGAAGAAGGAATACGTTCAGATTCGAGTAAATTAAGCGCTGTAAAAGATTTTCCTGTGACGAAAAAAATTAAGGATATACAATCGTTTATTAGATTAGACCGCCAGACAGGAAATTCATCGAAAATTTTTTAAAAATTCCGAAGCCTCTAACAACCTTATCAAAAAAGGAAGTTCGATTGGAAGAGGGAACAACAGAATGCATTATTATCGAATTATTAAAAATGAAGCTCACAATAGAACCTATATTCAATTACCCAGATTTTATTCGAGAATTTCTGATAACCACTGACGCGTCAGACCTTGCAATAGGAGCCGTATTTTTACAAGGCCTCGTAGGACAAGACCATCCGATTGCTTACGCGAGCCGAATATTAAAGCCGAATAAAATTATAACACTATGGAAAAAGAATTACTAGCGATAGTCTAGGCTGTCAAATATTTTCGCCCATATCTATTAATGTAAATGATCCAAGCTCGAGATTAATGCGCTGGAGATTGAAATTAGAAGAGTATGACTATAAGATCATACATAAGGTTGGTAAGGGTAATACTAACGCCCTGAGTCAAAAATCTAATCCGGAACGACGAACACATACACAATGTTCAGGCAAAAGAAAGGGAAGATGACACTAAAGAAGGCAAGAAGAGCACCACAAAGGAGCATACGAAAGAAGAGAAACAGCAAATATTATATGAATATCATGATGCACCTGCAGGAGAGCATCAAAGGGTACCACGAACGATAAAAAGAATAAGATTGCTATATGACTGACGTGGCTCATCGTACGCATAAGTCGGTTTCAGATTGTAGTAAGGCGGTTGGTATTGTTGCTTGATGACCATATATAAGTGCGAACGGCGTATATATGCTGTGGCGATATGAGGTGTAGTATTATACGTAGCGTAGGGTAACCATTTGTCTCTGTTCGTCGTTTATATAATGTTGTAAATATTCCGCAAGAGTTCGGTGTGAATGCTTTAACGCATCGTTATTCTTAGGATGATAAGCTGTTGTCTGTCTTCTCAATCTTTAGAAGTTTACACACATTCTTAAATACTTCGCTCATGAAATTAGTGCCTTGATTCGTAAGGATTTTTTCGGGTATTCCATGCTCCATTATTATTTTTATGACAAATGCTTTGGCAGTCGTTGACGCCTCTTGATTCTCGACCGGAATCGCTTAACTGAATTTCATCAGGGTAATCTTGAAAAGTCAAAATATATTACGCGTAATATGATGATTACGTGCAAGAGCTGAAAGAAAGACTTCGCGCGAGAGAGAATGTAAGACAAGCCAAAATTCAAGCCAAAAAACAATAAACGAGTCGAGAAAGAACCTTTCAAGTAGGCAACACGGTTCTACTCTATGACGAAACAATAAGAAGAGGCTGATTGAAGAAGCTAGAAATGAATAGTGAATCCATATACAATAATAGAAAAACATAATGATGTAAATTACACGATAAAAATGGACGAAAAATAATACGTGTACACGCAAACGATTGAAATCGTTTATCGAGCATTAAACTGATAGTTAGAGCAGAAACAAATAAGTTAATGATAAGCGATAAAATAAGTTAATTAAGAAACGATTATAAAAAAAATTGCAAATCGGGAAAATGTTTGTACTGTAATAAAGCGAATTAAAGAAACTCGTAACCTCATTTCCTTTTTTCAAGGGGGGGGGAGGAATAATAATTCACGAGTGTTAATTGCACAAGTGCGTCAAGAACGTGCCAGAAAATACCAACAATTAAAAGTTAAACCGAGATATTGCCGAAACGAATTTATTAAATATAATTAATATAAAAGAAAACTCTGAAACAGTAGAATCGCGGACGCAAGACGTTTGCGCGAAGCTGGCCTTATCAGATAAGTGAAATGCTGACAGGCTAACGCGAAAGATACCGCAAAAATCAAGATGTATAAGCGCGAATGCGATCATCAGTCAGAAATTTGAAAGAAACTTGTCGCGTTATTTTACTAGTTGTCTAAACGAAATTGTAGCAGTATCTACCGCGACGCGAATAGTGCTAAGAGGAATTGTAATAAAATAACCATTGATGTTATGTGTAACAGCTAAGTATATTTTTACTTAAAAACTACAAAGCTGTCTAATATCTTCCGAAGTCTTTGTGGATCTATGAATCGTGAAATAGCGACACAATAGATCGCTTTGCCTCTTCTTAGGTATTCTCTCGACGAATAATGCCTCTGTTATTGTGATCATCGCAGACTTTGGCATTTTACTTCTTATTCGATTAGTAATTGAATCATTTGTTGATTCATGTATTTGTATACCTTTGCGGTCTCCCACTGATTTGTGAATATGTCCATCTGTATATTGTTCTTTGATAGATAGGTTTTTGCTATCTTTGTCATTTTCAACTTCAGATAACTTTTTGATATCTTCTAATTTCATGTCCTCAATTCTAATTGGTTCTGCTAGAACCAACGAGTTGTCTTGGTTCAATGATGACTACGTCTCTTGAAACGACTACACGTTTTGTATTGCGCTCCCATAGCCGATATGTTTTCTGACTGGATACGTACTCCTATGTATCATTTCTTGACTCTTGTTGTCAAATTTCTTTCGTTGAGTTTTGTCGATATGTATGTATGCACGACTTTCAAAAATGTGAAACATCTGATTTCTTTTCAGATCATACCTCGAGCGTCTTTCCATTTAATCGAACAAATGGGACTCAAACTGTGCGCTGCTTCACCCCACAGATTCCTTGGTAGGTTAGCTGCTGCCAACATTCGACAATTGTTCGGTTTTGTCGTTCCACATGACCGTTTTGTTCTGGACATTACAGCGTTGAATACTCGTGAACAATATTATTTCGACAACATATGTTCTGAAATGCCTCTGATACAAATTCCTTTGCATTATCGGACTGCAGTCTACGTATTTTATGTCCGCTGGACTCCGTTAATGCGATTACCTCTTCTGTTTTCTGGACTATTTCTGCTTTATTGCGTATTAGAAATTCCAAGACTATTTCGCTGTAATCATCTACAAAAAGTGCTATCAGCTTTGAATCCAATGCAGCGATTGATAATAGAGCCACATAAATCAAAATGAAATCACCGGGCTTGTCTGCTCTATTTGTTGAATCTTTAAAAGACTTACAAGTCAATTTTCCTAGCACGCAACATTCGCATATTTGATTGAATTTCGGTGCTATGTATGATCTGATCTATTTGGTGTTGATATATTATAATCATCTAACTCGATCCCTGTGACGGCTTCAGTGCGTATTTAATCACGTATCGTCTGGAAATGTGATCTAACCTCTCGTGTCACACTCTGATAGATACTGCATTGCTTGCAATATTAGAAATATGGAATTGCCTTCATTGTGATGCGATATAAGCCACTTCCTGGATGACAACTTTTTAGAACAACATGGCCGTTTTTCATTAATGTCATATTGTCCTTGTTAAACGTTACAATTGCACGATCTGTCGATGAATCGATACCGAACAGATTTTTACCTAAATCTGGCACGTACAAAACATCCGCAAGTGTCTGTCACTTTGTATAACTTCCAAGATCAAAATCTGCATTAATTATGCCGTGTCCTCTTGCGTAGATGACTTCTTCGTTGCCTATCATGATTCTTCTTCTTCCGGGAACCCCAGCCGTTGGGCTACGTCCATGAGGAGAGCCCCCCCCCCGAGCCCGTCCCCCCCAAATCCCCCAGCCCGCGCCCAAAGCGAGTGCGCGAACTTATGAAGGGCCATAACCTCAAACCTAACGATTTAAAGAAAGCCAGCAGTCTTCTACATGTACCGACGAGAGGTTTTTTAAGGAGCAGGAAAATATTGTTGTTAGCGGTGTTGGAATTTGTATTGTGTAAATGATTTAGAAGCCTTATAGCATTATTGCAAGAATTCGGATAATTAAAAATTATATTAAGGTTAACATCCTGACACACATGACCGCAGTGGCACTCCGCCATGCCCTTTTGATATAGACTCTCTTTGAGATTGTAATGATTATTGCGAATGCGATTAACCAAGACAATCTCCTATTTCTTCAAAGATGAGGAGTAGAACCAAAGGCGAGGAGAAGAATCTTGATGTAGCTCCGCATGCACGCCCTTGATCTCAGCTGCATCATTCAGCCAGCAGGTAAAGGCTTTTTTAGTTGTCCGAGGCAGCCTTCCTTGCATCCGTATAGGGCATCGGCAGGTCCTTTGCCACCGGCCGCCAAAGAGCCCTCCGCTCTTTCGTTGCCGCGGATCTCCGTGCGGATCACGTGCGAGGAAATCTAGAATATCACGACTCATTTGCGTTCTCTTGCTAGCCTTGTTAATAAAGATTTGATATGATAGATGATATAATTGGCGTGTGTGTATCGCACCGATGAAATGGCTTCCAAAATGCTCCTTGAGCGTGAGTCAATAAATACAACCGCCGAGTTTATCCCCCGTTGTTCGACATAAAGCAACGCCTCTCTGGTCCAGGCCTCCGCAAAGAAGATAAAGAAAGCTGACGGGAACTTGCGCACAATGTTCAAATTTCCATCCGATGAGTGAACGGCGGTCCCAACCGGGCCGTTCTCGCCAATCTTAGAGCCGTCAGTGTATAGCGAAATATCCGTGCACGCGATGAGATCCGCAATCTTGCTCTTAAACTCCGCCACGATAAGCTCCCTGAGAGTATCCTTACTGATAAAGTTCATATCCAGCCTACAATCTGGTGTATGGATCGTAGTTTCGTAGTCGTATGAAAACTCCGGAGGGATCTTAGAGTTAAAAACCTTTCCTAGTTCGTCTTGATGAACCAGATATTTTCTAAAAGTTGGAGAAAATTTGATGGCCCTGATCCTCTCGATTTGAGAGTCTGCCACGCGCTCCATATCTCTAATACCGTCCTTAACTAAATTATCTGACTCTGATCGAAACTTGAAGAGAAATTTGGCAGTCTGCAGGTTGAATCTTTTTTTTTTTTTTTTGATAACGGGGGGGAAATGCCTGACGCATACCCCGGGCCTCGGGGGAGAGCCCGGGGTTATGTGGGGCTTGCACCCACTAAAACCCCTCCGGGTGTTCTTATCTGGTCTTGCATGAGGGACTCCCAGGAACGCGTGCAGCATACATCTGGAACTGGCCCCCTCAGGCCAGTCGACTTATTGCCGACTTCGATTCCTGCCCCGGGATCTTTATGACGTCGTCTGAAAGACGACGTGACCCCGGGCGGTGCTGGGCACCTTCGACCCTATATTCGGGCGCTGGGGGAACACCACCCCCTGCGCCCGCCGCCCCGGTTGATGTTGGGGGGCGGGAGTTGGGGATCACGGCCCCCGCCGCGATCCCCAGCCCTCCAAGGGGCGCCAATCAGAAGTTTGGCGCCCCTCATACTTCAGCGCCGCGAGAGGAAGTCTCGCGGCGCACCCCCCGCGCGCAGGGCTCCCGGCCCGGTCGCGCATTCGACGCGGCCGGAGGATGATGAGCCACTGCACCCCGCGCGCGCGGCTGCAGGTTGAATTTCAGTTTGAGGGGGTGCTCCTTGGCTTCATATAAAAATACATTAATGGGCGTGGAGATCCTGCCTATGACCCTTCTAATAATTTTGTACTGAATTTTGTACTCTCTCTAGTTGTAGAAAGAGAGTCATTTGGTTTTCATATGTATAAACATGTGAGCCATATTCTATTCTTCTAAAAAGGCGCTTCTAAAAAGTGCGCGATAAACCGTCAATAGGGCCCAAGGATGTGAGCCCCACAACAAAGAAATGATTTTGCAAGTGGTCTTGCCCCCGAGTATCAAATCATTCAATTGTTCCTTTCCCGTGAGTTCAGTAACACCTAGGAACCGAAGCGGAGACTGTAATCTGATGACCCCCGATAGTAAGCGCCGTCACTAAGTTTCTTAGGGACCTTTTTTTGGGTGACTTGCGTGGATTTCTGTGGAATTCAAGACCCAGCTATTCAAGATAATGATTAACTGCGTCAAGTGAGGCATTCTCGCAGCCTCCGCGACCGTTTTGGCCGACACGTACCTGACCAGGTCATGTACGCGTATTGCAACAAAGAAACGCCTTCTTGAAGATGCGTATTAATGTCCCTGAGGTAGATGTCGAAAAGTAAGGGACTAAGTGCAGAGTCCTGCCGGCGTGAGTCACACGCGGACCGATCAACTCCCATCCGCCACGAAGTAGACCTCTCTTTCCGCTATGAGATGTTGTATAAATTGCTTGAGTATGACAGGGATTCCAATCTCTCTAAACTCTCCACAAGTATGCCAGGAATAACATGATCGAAGGCGCCTTCAATGTCAAGAAAGACGGCGACTGTGAGATCTCTCCTGGAAAAAGTAGTTCTAATATAGTTAGTAAGTATGACTAGGTTATCTATACAAGAACGATGAAGTCTAAAACCCATTTGCGTGTTTGATAGAATCGATTTTAACTTCACATAATGTTTAAATCTGCGGAGAATCATTCTTTCCAGAATTTTAAGCGTGCATGACATCAACGAGATAGGCCTGTATCCTTTGTTACCTGCTTTGGGTATTGAGACCATCAGAGAAGAACGCCACGAAGAGAGGAACTCCTTATCCTCCAGAATGCCGTTGAAGATATCCAAAAGATACTTTATATAATCTTCAAGCAAAGCTCCTATGATATTATTGTCGATCTGATCCAAGCCCGGGGCCGACTTGCTCTTCGAATCCGCGAGGGCGAGACGCATTTCGTTCATGGTAAAGGGATCCGCGAAGTCAGACGCGAGGGAGAGAAGATGATGACCCCGCTCCCTCGTTGCGACGAGCCATAATCAAATTTGGCTTAGTAACTTCCTGTAAGCATGAATCTGGCGTGAATCTTGCTTATAAACTCCTCGATATCCCTCCGTTTAGTCGCAGCCCTAATTGCCATCTCATCGCCCTGAGCCTTACGTCTTTTAAAAGCTCTCATTAGCGACCATACCTTAGGGATAGGAATCTTCCCATCGAATGAAGCCGGAAGCCTCCTCCACTCTCTTCTTTTAATTCTCCTCGAGGTTCTGCTACAACTCTTCTTCGCCTCAATGAATCGCTCATAATTCTCCACAGACATGTGTTTTCTAAATGCGCGAGACGCCAGTCCATGACCGCCACCTCACACTCCTTGTTCCACCATGGGGGAGGGAATGTATGACTCCTGAAGATGATAGTCCTGGGATGTCTTTGATTCGGTGGCAGGTATTCACGTGCATTCTCTAAAACATGATTTTTTAGGTGTTCATACTTTTCAGTTGAAGATGAGAAGGGAGCCTGAGCCTTGAGCTCTTCTAGAGAGTGTGTTAATACTAAAGTCAGATCATCAAGCTGCTGTTTATTAAGCCTGAGTTTGTAAAGGAATTGCTTAGTTATCATCACTCTACCTCCGATGGTGGTGCAGACTTATAGTGATCGCTTCCCATAGAATCTTCCTCAGTCTGGATGCGCGATAAGAGTTTGGAGAGGCCAGGGCCAAATCAATCACAGATTTCATGCGGCCGGGAGGTTGAGCGAGAGTGGGCGCATCTTCGTTCAGTACCATCAGCTCTCTTCTGTCCATCTCGTCACACGTCACAGAGTACGCCCCATCCTGTCAATCTGGTCACAATATCAGAATGTGTGGTGCGCGTTCATATCTCCAACTATCAGAACATAATCAAAGGAACGATTAAAATCAAATAGGGCTCTGTAGACTTGAGAAGGGGTGGACAAACTGCAATGTTTATATATGTTATGTTTGAGATCGGTAATTCGAAAGAAAAGCAAGAATTCTTTCAGTCGACCGACAGTAATTGTCATTGAACGCACGCATAAAGTGAGCTCGTAATTTCATCTCGAGCATGATCTAAATCCTCGATAAAAATTAGCGATTTGGCGTTCTTTGTTCTTTTTAAAAAACAAGTCGTTACACGCAAACAAGTTGTCGTTACCGGCAACGGACAATCGAAAGTTCTAGAACGATTCAATTCGCGCACGCGAGCGCCGCGCTCCGACGAATACGTCACGCGCTGTCACCAATCCTACGTACGGATTTTCTGTCGCGCATGACTGTTACGTTGAACGTCGTTAGAAAAGAATCCAAAGCGCCAATCAATTTTGTACACCTAATGCCACGTAATAATTACGATTGTGGCAAAATTTTATTGGATTTTTTCCCAAGAAGAAAGCCCAGGCCGAAAGCAATAAATGCTTCGATCTCGCCGTCCTCCTTCTTAGAGTCTAAAAAGTTCTTAGAGTTCTTAGAGTCATAGTCTCGCTACTATATCGCTTCGTAAAATCGCCGTGCCAACCGCTTAGTGAAAACCGCTGTAAAACGAATCTTTTCGAGAAGTGCCGAGAAAATCGCCGAGATTTTTCATCACCGCGATTTCAAATACAATTTGGTAACGGTGACCGCATTCAATATTCTGTTAATCTAATATTTAATTAATTATATTTT
>NW_011627715.1:40411-56885 GCF_000204515.1 Acromyrmex echinatior | reverse complement strand
ATGTTTGAGATCGGTAATTCGAAAGAAAAGCAAGAATTCTTTCAGTCGACCGACAGTAATTGTCATTGAACGCACGCATAAAGTGAGCTCGTAATTTCATCTCGAGCATGATCTAAATCCTCGATAAAAATTAGCGATTTGGCGTTCTTTGTTCTTTTTAAAAAACAAGTCGTTACATGCAAACAAGTTGTCGTTACCGGCAACGGACAATCGAAAGTTCTAGAACGATTCAATTCGCGCACGCGAGCGCCGCGCTCCGACCGCTGTCACCAATCCTACGTACGGATTTTCTGTCGTGCATGACTGTTACGTTGAACGTCGTTAGAAAAGAATCCAAAGCGCCAATCAATTTTGTACACCTAATGCCACGTAATAATTACGATTGTGGCAAAATTTTATTGGATTTTTTCCCAAGAAGAAAGCCCAGGCCGAAAGCAATAAATGCTTCGATCTCGCCGTCCTCCTTCTTAGAGTCTAAAAAGTTCTTAGAGTTCTTAGAGTCATAGTCTCGCTACTATATCGCTTCGTAAAATCGCCGTGCCAACCGCTTAGTGAAAACCGCTGTAAAACGAATCTTTTCGAGAAGTGCCGAGAAAATCGCCGAGATTTTTCATCACCGCGATTCCAAATACAATTTGGTAACGGTGACCGCATTCAATATTCTGTTAATCTAATATTTAATTAATTATATTTTTTGACTTTGTAACTTTGCATATTAAAGAAAATTCTTTTGTTAAATTACAAAGAAACGGAGTTCTCTTTACTGTCGTGCATCATATCAACCTTGTGCCGTTCTCTCACTCGAATCTTTCCGCGCGGTGCGCTCTCGCACATTTTCTGGTCCTTCGAGCCGGATTTGAACTAGCGAGAAAGATTGTTAGACAAACGCCGCATCACTCTAAAATTTCACGTCTGCGCTCTCGCTCTGATTCGCTCTCGCACATGTTAAAAACCGCAAACGTGGAATGTCCTCCGAGTATAAACTTTGCATCTTGAATCTCCCACGACGGGTGGCAGAAGGGGGAGAGGTCAAAGTGCAAATTTTTCCGAATGAGCATGGCCACTCCATTCATGGACATTCAGAATATCGCTTTGCAATTTCACATGGTTTGGCATATTAAATTTAGTACTCGGCTTGAGCAGAGTCTCTTGCAAGCAAATAATTGACTGAGTAATTGACTGAATAATTGACTTTTCTGACTGAGTAAAAATTGAATCTGTGGGAGATTGCCTAGAAGTCCTCGACAATTCCACTGTAAGACAGAAATAGGCGAGATTGTATTATTCATAATAGGTGTCTCTGTCTCTTTCGTGAGGATAAAACTTAGTAGTTCCAGAGGACCTGTCAACTTCATCGGGGGAGCTAAATGTCGGTGCTGAGGCGAAAAATTCTACAAGCAAATTAAGTAACTGCATTAAAAACGCACTGATATTCCTTCCCTCCCGGTTAGCAAGAAGTTCACCCAGAATTGGGGTTAACGTGCCTAATAAAGTTGGCAAAGAAACCCGCAGGGTACCCTTCTGAACGAAGCTTAGGACAGTAAAGAATATAAAGAGGTATGCCCATTCGTGTTTGAAGGAGAGGAGTCCCTTCTCCTTCCCCGACGCTGTCGTTGACAAAAGCGCCATGTCCATCCCTCAGCTGAGAGGATTCTCTGCTGTTAGGTCTAACCAAGCACTCCAGATGTTCTCGTGAGAGGCCATCTCAGGGCCCGTAATCGCGTTCTTCCCTGATGCGACTATCCTCAGGGAGGTCATGTTAGATCTAACGTCTTTAAAGACCCTATGACGAGACTGATTTACTCGTCCCACGTTCGATATTAGCTGTCAGAACTCTGGTTATATCTGCATAAGAAGCAGAAGAAAAGGCTGGCGGCATTGCGGAAAAACGTCCCCCCTGAGAGCCACAGGCGTGGAATATATCCCCTGAATCCTTCTGAAATAATCTTGTGTCACCATACGCTCTGTTAACAGGATTAGGATGTGTGCCGCCCTGCCTGCGACCGGTAGCAGTCCCTTTCGAGTTTTTCTTCAATAGTGAGAAATTATCAAAATCAAGACGAGAATATGTGAGCGAAGCTCTATTGGTATCGTTACTGTACCTAATTTTCCTTTTGGCATCCATTAAGAAAAGATTTTCGGAAGCCGCAAGGCTGAGAACCACTTTGTACTCTTGGATGATTGGGCACTCATGCGACGTGGCCAGATAGCCCCCCAGACAATTAATACATCTCGGAGATTGACGGACAAGCGATTTAAGCGAGTAATCCTCCTCCTCTGGGTGAACTTCCTTAATCTTTTTACCGCAAAAGAGATAGCGGGTGTCGCTTTTACAAGATTTGCTTATTTAACCAACTCTAAAACAAGAAGAATAACAATTACGCACACGTGAAATATATGGTAATACTTCATGTCTTATTTTAAAAAGCGAGACATGCATGGACAGTCTTTGTCCCTCAAATTTAATGCACGAGATGGTACTTATACATATGTGTACTTATTCACTTTGATGCGCCTATTTAATCTAATTACCTCAAGTACCTTGCATGGAGAACTCAAAATTTCTTTCACCGTGTCTACGTCAATCTCCTGCGGAACGTCTTTAATTATGCCAGTGCGCATAATACGGTGCAGAGATATAAATGCTTTAAGGTTATGTTTTGCCAGCACATTATTTTGAACGAGGTTGTTAGCCGCAGAATCGGAACGAAACTCCACACTAATCTTGCCTTTGCCGCTCTTCTTGGTTTCGAGGATATCATTATCAACAATACCAATTAAGATGCTGCCGACTACAGTTGGGTATAGATTGACTGGTGATGAATTCTTGCCATTGTCCAACTTCGAGTTGTGCACATGAACCACATATGGCAGTAGATCCGTGTTGTTGTATGTACGCGAAAGTGCGTTGGGCGATTTGGATGTTTTCTCTTTGTTATTCGGCACTGAAGTCGCCGCGTTGTCGATGTTATGCTAGCCGAGTTATTCGACGTGCGCTCGGACGAGCTCGCCTTGTCAAGAGGAAAGGGAGACATATCGCCCTTCGCCCATAGGGGACATAATGATCCCATTGGATCTATTAGGTTTTTTAATGACGGACTTCGAGACTGAGACCCTTGGGCTCGCCCAAAAACCTTTTTCGAGACGCAGAATCTGTCTGCACTTCCATACAAGAGGGCACACAATCATCCGTTGTATACATCATTATGCCGACCATACATTCCTGCGCATGCGCAGCATCACTCTCCTCCATGGTATCGCGTGTGTCACAATTGTCCTCCGAGTCAAAGGGAAACGGGGAAAAGGCTGGGAATACCTGATTGAGAAGCCGCTGGCTCCTCTCAAAAGCGACGAAGTCGCTAAGCGACAGAGTTTCGCCTTTATCTCTAATCTGGATGGGAGAAAGGGCTCAAAACCGGGCGCCCAATTCCCCCCCCCCCCCATCGGGGGACGAGCCCCCGTTCATAAGAGCACTTTTCTATAACAATCCGATTTCGCTAGCTCGCGCGCACACGAACAGAGCGTCCTTGCATGGAGACGAGGACGAAGCAATAATTCTCGTACCGAGAGAATCAGGAAAAAACGTAAAAACTCAAGGCCAATATCGCGATTCACACACCAAACACACCTCTCACGACCACGGCACCATGCGAGGATCACCTATCGTGATTGGAATTGAATTATCGTTGATTGCCACGAAGTTTCGGAGTAGTTCGTGTCACGGTGACATGTAATGCAAAGCGCCAGTATCAGTACCTCATTAAAATTATTGACATCGTTAGCTTTTACCATCAATAGCTCATTATTTTCTTTTGTAGAAATCTCTCCAGATATCGTCTCTGACCCCTATTCTCGAAAAATATCGGATACAAAAAATTAGGGAAATACTATGCGTCACATGTACTATAACATTTCTCTAGTTTTTCGTATGCGACACTTTTCAAGAATAGAGCCCCTGATTTTAGTTTTCTGATTTGCGATGACTAGACTTATCGCAGTGATAACACATTTCATTAAATTTCTTCGATTTTGTTTTAGCCTTTCTATAACTTGCTGTTAGAACTGTTTTCTGCTTTCTCTTGTGAAGGAAAGTTACCGATGTTTTATCTTCGAGTGATATTGCAGCCATTAATGCTTCTAGAGCCTTTTTTATAAGTAGGCGCGGTAACAAATTTGCCATCGTTTGTTGATCTAAGGTATTGAATCCCAGGCTGAGATAACGTGACGATAACTAGATAATAAACTGTGTAATACCTTCGTAATAATTACAACTTCGTCTTACTTGTGACCGAGATCTTTGAGTTTTCTAGTCATTTCTTCGCTCTTTGATACATATTGATCTATTGTTAAGTTGTCTGTCATTCGATAGTTGAAGAATTTTTGTACAGGTGAACGATCATTTGTCTCGTAATTCGTATAGCAACGAGAACCGAATCTCATTTGTTTTAAGATTCATAATTTGACGTATCACATTCGTTTCTAATGTACTTGCAATGATTAATCGAGCCTTTCTGTCGAATTTGTCCCATTCAGATCTCTTTCATCTGATGGACACTTCATCGTACCGTCGACAATTTTCAGAAGTATCGCTAAGTACGACTCAATTTGAAATCGCCACTACGAAGTCTTCGGTATTGAATTTTAGTAGCATCAGTTTCTCCATTTTTCGTTTTGATTGTACACTCACTGATTTCGAACGAACCTCGGGAAACACAAACACTGTAACTTGATTTTTATGGGCCCATAACCTGTCGCAAAATGCGACAAATTTTTAACAATAAACTTTATTCGACGTAAGAAAATACAAAGTTAGTTGTAAGTACCTTCAAAGTAAGATTGTTAGTGAAAAAGTCATAGAGTTTACATATATATAGCGGATCGATTACACGAAAAGGTGATGCAAGCGCCACGATCCTCTTTATTAAGCTATCGTCCATGCCGTCATGCCAGCCTATCCCAGATAACAAAATGTTCCTTGGCATAAGAAAAGAAAAAGGTACTTAGCACAAGTTTCTCTTCAATTGTCATCATGTTGTCACCAGGGCAATAATAATTTCGTTTAGGTTAACCTAGAGGCATTATACAGACAAAGGTTATTTGCGCAAACGAACGAAAATGTTGTAACAAACTCATTCCCATAAATGTGGATACAATCTGTTTGAAACCGTTTTTGTAAAATATTTAGCTCACATTTTTGTCAATTGAATGGAGTGTTGTCGAACAGTATGCGGTATCGCCACTAGAGGGATGCATCGAGTTAAATTTCTCGATTTTAAAAAACAACATAGAATAGAATAAAAGACGCAGCATTAGAAGATTTTTTTTAATTGTGTTCTAATAAAATAATTTTTTGAAGTGAATCTCAAGGAGGCTCTAAAATGAAAGGCATAATACTTCTTTTGAAATGTTTACCGAGTAAATGAAATCTCCTAATACTTTAATATGCATTTTGTTCTGCATTGTAATTTTATTCATAGTAACTTATACCTATCAACCAAATAAGTAAAATCTTTAAAATCAACTCATAAGTTACTTTAAGTCATCTAAGATATTTTTTAGAGTTCTTTATGAAATATCTTAAAGATATTTTTTCTTAAAGAACTTGAAGATATCTTAAAGTTTTCTTTTGAGTCGCGATTTTAAAAAGAAAAGCATTGTTAGAGGTTAATGCTTTTTACTACAACAGTTTCTTTTATATTACTGTCAAATTGCTAGCAAATTTGTTTTATATAGATTAGTTTCCATCATGTTGTCGTACGATTGACACCTATAAAACTTATAAAAAAGAAGAAGAAAATTGTTTCTCTCCAATTGTGCATAACCATTTATGGTATGTATTGCCGTCAATATCGTAAGCAAAATCGAAAGTCGCTTTCCTTAAAAAAGGAAATTCAGGCGATGCAATTTGTATCAAATTTACAGCAACATGGAAAACTTGTTAAATCTGATTAGTCAGGCGCGCTAAATTTAACGAACCTTGAAAGTAAGAGCATTGGGGTAACCAATTTCAGGGCCAATTCTACAAGCAAAAGTTTTTTAATTAAACAATTTACTAAAGGCCCTTCAAATTTTAAAGTAAATAACGAATATTTATATTAATTAATATTATTTAACTCATGTAATCTTTTTCATGAATTATTATATTGTAGTACATTAGCAAACACGTTTAATAACAATTTTAAACGTTATTTGTGAATTAAACTATCTTAATTCAATTACAGAAAAGACTGGTCAAAATAAGATCCTAACGCTTAAATAATTTTTCATATGTGCATAATTTCATATACTTTATTTATTTCTTTGGATCGCATATCTTTTGTTTTTTCAACACAGTTTTTTTAAATCGAATAGAACGGTAATATTATTAATATTATCATTTGACAAGCTAAACAGTGCTTTATCAACAAAATTTCTTTTCCCCAAATTCCTGAAAAAATTATAAGAAATTTATTGCAAAAATTACTTCAATCATCCAGCCATCAAGATATTTTTCGTAATAAATTCTTTACAATTCTTCTTGAAAATTTGGAAAAAAAAGTCTTCTACATACAAGTAAACATCAGTAATGCTAAACGAACTTGGAAAGAGGATTCAAGAAGTGCATCGTGACGAATAATTATTCGCAATGTCTGAGAAATTTTGCTGATTGATGAATTGCACGCTTTAGCGAGAAGAAATGTTCCGCGAAGACACGTCACAGTACATGGATACGATGACTAGTGGCAGGCGAATGTGGTCGAGATGCGTCTTTATTACGCGATGCAACAGAGGTTACCATTACATTCTCACCGTTATCGCCATGCTAAGTAAGCACGCATGGGCTCAAAATCAAGAGCGGAAACGAGGTGACGAAGACGATCGCAAAAATAATTCGAGATGATGGAAGATATCCGAAAAATTTGTATACTAATAGAGGAAAAGAATTTTACAACTCGGATGTGCAGAAACTCTTGAAGAAGCGCAACATCAATCATTATTCTACGTATTCCGTAATAAAGCGGCTACCACCAATCACGCGAAGCATGCATTGTCCATCGAATGCACGTTGATCACCGCTTTCTTAAGTATAATTTCTCGCGGCACCTCGAAGTGACATCTCGCGCGCAGGGGATTTAGTTTGTTCACACTACCAAATTGAGAATTCGCGACAATGCCCGTCCGCTGTCACGTTCCTGGAACTCTTCAAGCAATGCTAGGATAGGCTCGACGACGTGTTACTCGTATCATTCGCGCATACCGATGCGCGAGTGATATGTCTCGCTGTTCTTAATTATGCTCTTATTAGCACGTTTATCCTTCGTCACGAACTCGCCATTGAACGCGGTGTTCACTTTTACACTACCATGTCTTTCTACAGTGTCTCGCACTCACTCGAGCATTACATCGCCAGCGTTTTCTAAAAACCGCCGCGGCTCAATGTGATTAGAGTTTATCACCTGTCAATATACGACTCTCGAACGTGGTGTCGATCTCTCACCAGTTAAGAGATCATTGCCACTCGCGTATTCGCCACTCGTGTACTCATCATCAATGTGCACGAAACGTCGCTCCAATTGTGACTTTGCACCCGCGAGTTGCGTGATCCTCGCCACCACAGATTGTCTGTGTCCAATGGCGAGACGCGGACGCTTGGCACGACAAAGTTCTTCGAGCTGTTCGATGCACTCGTCGCATCGTTGCAGCCACATGAAACACCAGAGTAGCGACCTGGCCGCACTGTTCCAGCAGTTCGCATTCCATTCGCTCGTAGTTTTCCATGTCTTTTTCACAGTCTTTAGATCACACTCTTACACGGAGCACTTGCATGTGACTCGTTCACACACGTTGCAGCACCGTTTTATAATACATTTAGAATATCATAATGTTTTATCACCTTAGTATTATGTTCGTCTACTAAAGTGCACTCTTTACAAGGATAGCATAATTGATTACGCATATACATATTACACAGGTCACGAAACACTTTTTTAGCAGGATTCTCCTCGCGGTCACAGTATGGCATCACTAACTTATCCATTATCATCACTTCAATGCACTTCTCATCACCCGCGGGAATCTTAATACCCCTGCAGCTATATTGAATCTTTTCTTCACTTTTCATTGAGTGATAACACTGTTCTTTTATTAAACCGAAAGCTTTGTACCAAAATCTTTCTTCGAAGTCAATGTACACCATTTCGTCTCTTAATCGTCCGAATCAATATTCCTTTTCATCATTGTCATTGATGATAACTCCCTGTTTTGTACCACATGTACCTATTTCTCGATCGCGTAGGAACTGCACCGGCGATATTCGCGCATCTTTGTCTCTCCTCCGCGGATCACAGTCTTCAAGCACTTTTTTCGCATTCATTTTTTTTTTAATGTATGCAAAGTGGGCACATGCTGCACGAGAATATAATGTACAAAGACACTTCGCAATTCGTGCACGACCTGCCGTCTAGCCTACCAAAAGAATCGGTCTCATGCTCCTTGACGTGATACATTCCTCCATCGTTAATGTCAGCTATACAAAACATGCATGCTGTGCATACGGTTAAAGCACCACCCGTTGTATAATAATTGTAGATCACACAATGCTTAGTACGAGCGTTCAACGTACGAATTTCCGGAGATGACACGAATTTTTCTACGCGATCCATTTCATACTCGCTCATATCATTAGCACATCTACTATCGTCGGATAGCATTTCTTCGTCCATGATACCATCCACTCTTGGTCCATTATATTCTCAAAGTTTACTTCCATTTCATCAAACACTTCAAACACTTCATCTCTAATATTCGCGAATTGTTCCTCATCCACATTTCTAATATATTCTGCTACGTTGATTCTGTTTCCAATATTCTCGAACTTCTACATCGTACATTATGTTCTCAAATTCTATTTCCATTACTTCAAATAACTTGTCTGCATTTACACCATCCATGTCCTCAACGTCTGCACGACTGGTCAGCCGTACTTTTCGCATTACACTTATTGCGATCGATTCGATAATCTTTAAAAGCGTCAACTGAGGTGCCGCGCGCTTATGACCCATTATATATTCCATTTGCGACTTTTTGGTCCCTTTGTTTACCCTCCCTATTGGGTCGCAGCATCAACGACGTGTCACCGATCTCTTAGAAAAAATATCGTTATCGGCGTCTCTCTCTCTTAACGCGTCGCAACGAGTCATCGATCTCGTGGTTCTTCCTAGATAAATATTATTATATTATCGATGCTTCTGACCTTGAAAGGAAGAACTGTGAGAACGCAGTATAATTTCATCTACCCCTCATTAATGGCGCTTTATGTAGCAGCCGGCACATGATGTGTCACCGATCTCTTAGACAAAAGTCCACGTATAATATTGCGACGCATTTTGGGGTGGATGTGGGGTGGCGGCGGTGGTGACGGCGCCTGCGGCGAGGTGTGGAGTGGCGGGATGGCGGCGGTGGCGGCGGTGGGGGGTATCGGATGGCGGCGATCCCCAATGATACGTGACGTTACAACATCGCGGCATGTATCATCATATCGGTAAACATCGATAGCGCCGGGATAGCTTCCCGCGCCTCCTCCTCCCTTCCTCTGCACCTACGAGTACCCACCGCGCCTCCCTCTAGCCCCATGTCCAGAACCCGCCTTGTTTTACTACTCACAGTCGATATGAGGGTATTTAGTTTAGCAACAGGAAACATTTTTCAAATTTTATACGAACGTAAAGTACTCGTATAAATCAAATTTTGATAGTACTTTTTTATTTCTTATAAACGCTAAATGGGATGATATCATTAAATTAATTAAAATCGTAAAATTAATTAAAATATTGGTATGCTCCGCTTTGTATAGAAAATTCGAAAGTGTTTCAATTTAAGAGTTAATTATAAATTAACGAAACATCACAAAAAACCAGCCTATTAAAAAATGAACGTCGCGTTAGCATTTCAAATTTTCGATTCTAAACATCGTCTAAAACGTCTCAATTAGCGCAAAAATAATTCAACGATTTTGAATTCGGAAAGAATCCGTAGAAAAATTCTTTTATGAAAAAAATTTGTTGTATGGTAATTGGGAAAGTATAAGCTTCTGTCCATTAACTTACTTTTTTCAGTTCTTTGGAGTCGCTGATGATATGAGATTTTTGCGAAATGATCATGTAAATCTTGTAGACTGTAATGGATCTATCAAATTTTGTATTCGAGTTAAAACATTGATTATAGCAATGAACAGTCAAACACCCATGAATTCGTTAAAACCGGACGATCAAATGTGAAATATATGACATGAAACAAAATGTAATACATATATAATATTGTTCAAAAATTTAAGATTATCTGTAAACTGACTTAATTGATCAGTTAATTTAATTAAGAAACAAAACAAGTTTGAAACATCTATCGGATGCTGATCAATTTACTTTTTATTTTAGAGCATGATATTATAATATATTCTTGTAGAGATGATAAACGAGAAATACGAGAATCGTGAACAGAACCCACATTTTCGAGATGGAGCCCACATCCATAGATGTGTGTAAAATATCTTGTATGATCACAGACAGCCTGTAATTAACTTAAAAACTTAATTTATGTTAATTATTGACAAATTCAATATTGTTAATTTTTATCAAGTATTTGATACACAAATTAATAATTTATAATATGAATAACGTAACAATAAAACAAATATAATATCAAATAATAAACAATAGTTTTATTTATCAAGTTTTTTTATCATCAATTATTATCACTTTATTTATCAACATCGTATATAAATATTAATATAATCGTAAAGGTTTGGCAGACAAAATACTGATGCAATGTATATATCCGGCAAATGGTCATGGAAACTAATATCAACATTTGATAAAAAATAACTAAATCGAAAGTAGAAGATATCATTAAATTTTTGTAAGTATTGATAAAATACCATAATTATTAGAACATTACCTGCAAATGAATTGAATGATATCCCTTCCGATTGACGTAAACTTCTGGGTTTATCATAAGTGCAGGAATATTTATATGACTTCCATCTACAGCTCCAATAGTATTAGGAAAACCACTTAAATCATAGAAACCAGATACAATATCTTGTATTTTATTGTTTTTCAGCCAACGCACACTATTTACTGCTGTGTTTTTAGCAACATTAAATCGATGAATTATTCATCTAAAAAAAATAATATGTTCTATGTAATTGTATTAAGATAGTCAATTGTATTAAGATAGTTAATGTATTAAGATAATCAATAATAAGTATAACTAGAATTTAGCATACTTGCCTGTATGAATCTGAAGTTGCAAAACGTCATAAACTTAACAAAAGTTATTTATCTGGTGCTATCATTTCCACTAGTATTATGGCAAAGTTGTTCTCCAATTTCATTTGAATCATTTGAATCAAAATGAATTTAAATGTTGAAGGTTTCATTCTTCAAATTACACGATAATGAGTATAAATTTATAATATTTCTAATTTTGTAATTTTTAAATAAAATACATATAATAATATACAAATTAGTTAAAAATAAAATAACAAATTAGTTATAATAAAATCTGTTATTAATGTTATTATTATATACATACCAAAAATGCGATTTAAAACTTTCACTACTGAGTGACGATACTATATGTTCGACATAATTTTCAATGTTATAAATACATTTTCTGTTTTTTTCATGTTCAGAGGTTATTATAATGTCCATTATATCGTCCATCATCGTAGAGATAATTTGTACATTCAAAATAATTTTGTACAATATATATTGCTATAATATTATCATTCATTTTTACGAACTTTTATTCCCACTTTTGTAAATATTTATGTAAATTTTTTCTACATTGCCTCGAAAATAAATGCTAACACTTGGAAACACTTCAGAACGCTTTAGACCGGTCAACTTAACTAGTATTGACAACGTAGTGCTACTTGACCGTTCCAAAGCATTGAAAATGAAAACATTTGAAGCATTCGAAAGTGGCAACTCGACCGCACCCTATATCACTAAAAAAAGTAGTTAGTTTTACTTATTAATTGTTCAATATTAAATTTATTATTTCATAATTATTATGTACTTTTTCATAATATAATCTCTCTATTGCCTGTTTGACGCAATTTCTATTTTCCATTTCCATCCAAGTTGTAACACGATGTACACAATTTATGATTAGTTTTCAATTAATATTGCTTTGTTGTTAAAAATGTTTTTTTCAACATTTTCTTTCAAAATCGAAGTAACAACTAGAATCGCGTGTATGCAATGTATGCATGACTGTGAATACTATAAATTCATTACATTTCGGATGTGTGAGACGTTTTCAAAGATGGCGACTATCTGTAAGAACTATTCCTTTCGGCGTACTTCCTTCCAATAAGGTAGACAAGTTAGGAATATTTTTGTTACACGCGCGCTTATCGAGTTCTTCTATTCTCTTACTTCATGGTAGGAGTATATTGGAGCATATTAGAGCATGCGACGCGAATAAACCTATTATTGCAATGAATTAATTTAAACTTTATGAAAATTAATAAAAATAAATTGTAAATATATTGAAAAATAAAAAAAATATAGAAAAATTAGGAAAAATATTAAATTAACTTGAAAATGTATATTTTTTTGTATAAAGAAATTTCTAATAGCAAGCTGACGTCAAAATGACGTAGCTTGCTATCTAGAATATTATGTAATTATATGTGCTATGAAAATATTATGAGAAAGCTGATATAAAAGAAATTTATATACATATATGTCCAAAAAATAAGTTTAAAATACAATAAATAAAAAGAAATTTTTCTTGCTCGGTTTTCTATGTTACTTTTGTTCACCTTTTCATTTTATCATTTTTTTACAAAAATTAGACCAACCTTTCGAGGTTTCTCACACAACATTTCACCAAAGGGACACATAATACTTCCCTCTAAATTTCTACTCTGAACCATGTATGCTTGAAAGACAAATGTTTAAGTGTTTAAGTTAACATTGAAACGCTCATTTAAATAGAGAGAGAGAGAGAGAGAGAAAGAGAGAGAGAGCAATAAAAAAAGGAGGAAATACGGCGGGGCAATTTATTTATTTCATTCATGCGCATTTTGGCCAACATAAAATTAAGAGAATTGCGCTACTGTATATACTGTGCTATGAGTTAAAAGGACAGAATAAGTTTTTTCGTTGTGGCTAGATTGTACAATAAAAGAAAACCAGAATTTTCTATGTGCCCTGAGACTATTACAAGGTGCGTCCCAAAATTTTCCAAACTTTTTCAATAGGGATAGGTCGGGTGGCGCCATCCGTGTGTTCGATTGCGCGTTTGAAAGGTACATCCCTAGCTGACTTCCAGTAAAAATTTCATGACATTTGGTTCAGTGGAAACGAAGTTATGGCGTCTCAAGTGTCAGTATGTTGTATACATCGGTACGAGAATGAACTTCGAACAAAGAGCCAATATTAAGTTTTGTTTTAAACTTGGTAAAACATTTACCGAAACCCATAATTTGATGAAACAAGTTTATGGTGATAATTGTGTAGCCCGTGCCAGTGTTTATGAGTGGTATACGCGATTCAAGAACGGTCGTGAGGACATAAATGACGACGCACATACAGGTCGCCCAAAATCGACAATTAACGAAAATTCCATCGAAGTTTTTATGATTCCAAGGGTATTGTGCACAAAGAATTCGTTCCAGCAGGCCAAACAGTTAATGCTGTATTCTATGTAAGCGTTTTGAAGCGTTTGGTGCACCGCATTCGTCGTATTCGGCCAGAATATCGCGAAGGAGGAAGTTGGCGCTTGTTACACGATAATGCGCCATCTCACCGTTCGACACTTGTCACTGATTTTTTGACTAAAAATCACATTTTAACAATCAACCATTCCCCGTATTCGCCTGATATGGCACCTTGTGACTTCTACCTATTCGGCAAAATGCATTTGTCCATGAAAGGAAAGCGGTATGTGGACGTAGAAGACATCCAAAGGGCTTGTACCACTATTCTGAAGGACGTGCCTTTGAACGACATAAAACACTCATTTGAAATGCTTTTAGATCGTGCCAAACGTTGTATTGAGTCCGACGGGACTACTTTGAATAAACAATTTGAATTTGAAAAAAAAAGTAAACCGTTGTTGTTTTATTTCAAAAGTTGGGAAAATTTTGGGACGCACCTTGCAACTAAAAAAAGCTGTTTTTGACGAAATTCATCAGTGATTAATTTTTTATATTCATACTTTTGACTATTTGGCGTTGATTGATCGATACAAGAAAGACACTAGCCAGGATGGAAAAATTCGGAAAAATAACGCCAAAACAGAATAGAAAGAGCACAAGTCAGACAGCGCCTGAAATAAATTTTAAAGGTTTTATTCAATTTTATTTAGTTTTCATGAAAGTACTAAATGGGGTTAGGAACTCCAATGTCGAGATCGATGTATTGAGAATCGCTAAATTAAGCAAAATTAAGATAAAATACGTTAAAGGAAAGTCTCAAAAGACGCTAATTAATAGATTAAAGTCATTTTCATTACCGGAAATTGGAATTTACTAGCGATGATAGTTCGATCGATATCTCGATACATCGATACTCAATAAAATTGCAAGAAATGCAAAATTGTTAATCAAAATCTTTATTATGTATTTTAAATAGCTTCAAGAACCACTGTATTACTGTATATCCCACCAATTAAATAAATTTAATACATTTTCTAAAGCACATTTTACATGTCTTCCACATCGAAATATGTTATTATTATCGATATTCGAAAGATTCAATGTTTTTTGTCTATCAATGGTCTCGATCACAACGTCGTCGTTATATAAAATCATTTAATTAAACTACTCGCGTTTTTCCAAAGAGCTGTTTAACTACATTCACGTTAGGTAAAAAGAACTAGTCTAAGCTTTATCCCTTAGGGATATTCAAAACAAATTATTTTCAATCAGGAAAAGTTTTCCTGATATTCATATTAAGTTCCAGGGCTTCCAAACAGGTCGTCCCAGGGCCTCATACATTCCCCAACGTATGAACTAAATATGAATGCGTGAGCATGTCGATAAATATGATGTTATCCGACGAAACGAAGAGTATTCGTTGTATTCAGTGCTGTTTATTACGTGGATTCAATATTGTTTATTACGTTTATTTATTGCATTTAATTCAGTATTCAATATAATATTATTTGCAAGAATGGTAAGAGCATGTTGTGTTTCAACTTGCCACTCAGGGAAAAATGTATGTATAATACCATCCCATTTATTATCAAAAACGTCGCAAATTATGGTTAGACAGTTTACGTATAAATCCATCAGAACTTGAAATACAAAAGCTGCGAGTGTGTTATAAACATTTTCATGCCAACGATTATAGTTGTTCTCTATCTAGACGAGTTTTAAAAAATACTACGATTCCGTCAATATATATGTCATCTGAACATGAAAATGTAACTACAGCAAGCACTAGTATGCCATCAGCAGAAGATGAAAATATAATTACAGCAAGTACTAATATGCCATCAGCAGAAGATGAAAATATAATTACAGCAACTATTAATATGCCATCAGCAGAAGATGAAAATATTACTATAACAAGTACTAATATGCCATCAGCAGAAGATAAAAGTACAACTGCACTAAATACTAGTATAGTGATTCCAAATTTCACTACATATATTTGAAAATAATAAAATGATACAAGATATTTGCTCTAGAGAACAATATTTGGAATCTGAATTACAAGAACATAGATGACTCATTTTGCAAGGTCAAAATGATTATAATATATTGATTAAACAGCAATAACTGAAGGAGCAGCAATACGAATTAATAATGCAACAGCATAACAGATATTACAACATCAAAAGTTATTAAACCAACAAGCAGAAGATATTCACCAGTTAAAGAATGCATCTTCAACAAAGCCCGAAATCATGTGCAAGACCTGATGTTGAAGATATAACCAGAAAAAATGTATTGACTCCAAGAGCTAGAAAATTATACGAAAAGAATGTACAATTGAAAAAAGAGAAAACATCTTAAGAGACGTATTAATAGAATTGAATAATGAAATGTATCAAATTGTGAATAGAAATTATCTTTTTAAATTCCTTTAAACCCAGTATACATCGTAATATATACGAGTATATACGAAATTTGAGAACATTATTCATTGAAATTATTTGTTTATTTCGCTCTATCTGCACATAAAAATTGTCCCAAATATTTTGTCCTAACTATCTATATATATATATATATATATATACATATATACATATATATGTTGAAAAAAAATACATATGTAACATTTTAATAAAATGATATATATATGTTTTAATAAAGCATTGTAATGAAAAATAATTATTTTGCTTTAATTTTATTTATATATGTGTGTGCGAGAGCCAACCAGAGCGAGAGCGCTGATCGTGAAATTTTTAAAGTGATGCGGCGTTTGTCTTACTGTCTTTCTCGCTAGTTTAAATCCGGCTCGAAGGACCAGAA
>NW_011627715.1:13491-30103 GCF_000204515.1 Acromyrmex echinatior | reverse complement strand
TCGGATACCGGCATCGTGTCGCGGAGTTACAATACTAGAACTATGAAAATACACTCTAAGAAATTATCTGACGACGCTAATAATTATCGCGGACATGAATAATGATCGGTATCGGCCTCGCGGAATACACAAAGTAATTCGGAGCTTTAACGTCCGAGTTCTAACTTACTGACTATCGCAGAGACTTATACGAGGTCTGCACGCGGCACGCCATGACGCCGGAGAGAGAATGGGAAGAGTCATGGAAAGAACGACCGTATCAGCGTCGCGACGGACGCATGCAGCGCCGCCACTGACGCGCGCAGCGCCGCAGCTAACGTTCGCAGCGCCGCAACTAACGCTCGCAACGCCACAGTGAAACAAAACTATAGGACGGTTTGGAGGCCCTGTTAAGTTCATTTGATGTCCAACTCATATTAAAAATAATGAAACTGTAGATTTTATGGCTAAAGAAGCTGCAAGATCTGGCACTTAATAATAAAGTGAACTATAAACAATGCATTTCGTCAATTTCAAACTATTATGAAATGTTAATGATCAATTTTTATGATTCATTTGATATGAGAACTTAAATATTATATTATTAGAATATATTGATTTAAAATCATTCAAAAAAGTTAAGATTAATAGAAGGAATTTTGGTAGAGTTGTGTTATTGGACATTGTTTCATTAACTCCTTTTTTTCTAAAATTAAAGTTAAAAATAATTGACGTACGATTGTAGATTTGAGTTTCAAGATCTTGATCATGTAATATGGACATATTTGAAATATGAAAATGAAAGTAGGGAGTTGATGATAAAATCTTTTTTAGATCTAAAATTATATTCCTTCTTTTTTCTGTGGCTTATGTTGTAGCTGAGCAAATATAAAAGTAATTAAATATATAATTAACTTTTTAAATTTCAATGACATAAGCATTTAAGTTTTGGATGTACTGTTTTAACGGTCTGTTGCCCGAGATATGCTTCACCCTTCAGGTCACCTGATGGCGCCAGCTGTGGTTGGACTGTGGCGTTGCGAACGTTAGTCGCGGCGCTGATACGGTCGTTCTTTCCGTGATTTATTCCATTCTCTCTCTGGTGTCATGGCGCGCCGCGTGCAGACCTCGTTAAGTTTCTGCGATAGTCAGTAAGTTAGAACTCGGAAGTTGAGGTTCCGAATTACTTTGTGTATTTCGTGAGACCGATACCGATCATTATTCATGTCTGTGATAATTGTTAGCGTCGTCAGATAAATTCTTAGAGTGTATTTAGTATAGTTCTAGTATTGTAACTCCGCGACACGATGCCGGTATCCGAACCGTCTTACACGCACAATCACGTCTCTACTTTCTAATCAACATTTGTATTTAGTATTTAGTTAGTTAGACATTAAGTGTGTATTAAATCGCCTCATGGTATAAAACCAGAAGCAGTGCGTAGCGCTCATTCTCAACCTAACGTTTCCCGCCAATTGTCCTTCGCCGTGGTTGGCAATCACCGGCGCCATATTGCGTAGCACGTGATCCAATAGCCACAGGACTGTAGGGAACTACATTCTCAATACCTCACTAACGCAGCGAGTGTAGAAAGCCTAGGGATTTTATAGGTTGCGAGTTGCCTATAAGCAGTGTCAGAAAAAAATAAGACGTTATATAGATTATGGCGCTCATCCTGTACGGTTATATTCATTCGAGCTCGAGTAATTAAAATTCATCATTATTAGTTATATTAGTTATTACAAGAAAGGTGTCGATCATTACACCTCATATCACATCACACGACAAGCGTGGGCTTGCTTAAGAATTTGACTCATCAATCGAGTCACTTATTGGTGACTCCCCACATTGGTGATCCCGACGTGATCGAGAGGTAGAAGTGATTGATCATCGTTCGAGCAACATCGAAACGAACTGGGTTTCGAACCGAGCAGCAGTGCACGTCGACATCTTGATCAGCAAGAAGGCTCATCGCCGACGACGTAGCCGACAAGGAGGCTCATCGCCGACGCCGTGGCCGACAAAGAGGCCCATCGCTGACATCGTGAGCAGCAGGAGGCCCATCACCGGTATCGTGAACGGTCGCAAGGCCCTCATAGTTGAGGCCGGGGCTGGCAGAAAAGTCTAGCCGTCGGAAACACCGCAAAGACATATCCAACGACAGGCGCGCAGCGTGCCGCCTCCGTGGGAACCGGACGGGTCAGCCCAGGAGCCGGCGTTCAGGATGCCATCGCTGTCGCCGCTATTGTGACCTGTGAAGGACGACATCGCCGCCATTGTGTCCAGCGAAGCGCGTCGTCGCCGCCATTGTAGTCGGGCAAATTACGTGCGCAGTGCGTTAGTTTTTAGCGCGCGTAATCCGGCAAAACAGGAAAGTAGATCCGCGTTTTCTCCGCGAGATTAACGCATGAACATTAATTAACGATTTCTCCATTTTTGATAGATTAGTATTAAGCGATCGACTTTTTATATAGCGTGCGCGTCAACGGTTTATACTTAACTGCCGTTAGGAAATGCTGATTGTTCGCGAGCTTCGATACGGTAGACATACAGTCATGCCTCCTACCTATGAGGAATTGCAGGAGCTGGTGGCGCAGCTGCAAGCGGCGCTTCAGCAGAGCAATGTCGCGCGCGTAGATTCATATAGGGTTCCGAAAATTCCACCGTTTTTAATCAAAGATCCGGCGATATGGTTCATTCAAGTCGAGGCCACATTCAAGGCCGCACGAATCACAGATCAGGAGACTAAGGCGCATCACGTGATTATCTCTTTGGACGCCGAAGCCATCACGTGCTGCAGAGATCTCACCGATGAGAACGAACCATACACCAAATTAAAACAGTGTATTATTGAAAATTTTTCAGCGTCAGCAGAGAGTCAGCTGCGACAACTAATAAAAGGCCAAGTGCTTACGTCAGGGAAACCGTCGCAGATCCTCAGTCGACTTCGCAATTTGAATACTGACAAGCGATGTGACGACGCCATTTTAAAAACTGTATTGTTTGAACACCTATCGCCGCACATTAGAGGCATTCTTGCGATTTTCAAATGCACGGATTTGGACAAGCTAGCCAAAATGGCAGATAAAATAGCTGAGACCGTGGATAAAATAGCTGAGACTCTGCGCAGTATGCCGTCATATCGTTGTCAGAATCGAAGCCGCCCGAATGGAAAGCTGAGATGGACCGTCTGACCGCCGCGGTGGCCCTCGCGGCCAAGGTCGAGCGGTCCGGCAGATCTCAGGCGAAAGACGGGGCAAACAAAAATCGTAAGCGTTCCAAAAGCAGAAGCTCTCGTGTCTGCTGGCCGCATCGTACTTTCGGGGCCCAGGTGCGAGTTTGTAAGGGAACCGACAAATCCCCATGTGATTGGCCAAAGCCCAAGGCTTTAACGGACAGGAAGGCGGGGGAATAGAGTCGTCCGCCACCGAGGAGACAGGTATGGAGGGCGTTGATTCTTCTGTCCGTCTCCACATCCGCGATCGAGTCCGGAGAGCTTCCTTGTGGATACGGGGGCGGAAATTTTGCTGCTTCCCAGCAGATACGCGAAGAACAAAATTCCGAGCAATTTCAAGCTTTACGCGGCAAACAATACGTATAGACGCGTATGGGGAGTCGTTCCGAACGCTACATTTAGGGACGCCTAAATTACGCCCGCTCACATGGAATTTCTGCGTAGTCAATATCAGTTCCGTACCGATTATTGGGGCTGACCTGATTGCACATTACGGTCTCCTTTCGGACCTTAAGGTCAGACTCATCGATTCACAAAACAATGTGTACGTGTCGGGCATTGTCAAATCGGTACCACAGCTTGCCATTAGCACGGTCATAATCCCGGTACGAAATTTGCGGGCATCTTATCTGAATTTCCGGAGGTCACCGGTTTAGAACAGGCAACTCCGAATTGCAGTAGCGATGTTTGTCATTATATCATTATCACGCCGGTAACCGAGCGTCCCAGGTTAAGTCCGGTATAATTAAAAGCAGCAAAGGCTGAATTTCAATAGCTAGTCCAGTAGCCCATGAGCAAGTCTCATTCACATGGTACAGAAAAAAGACGGGTCATGGAAGATCTGCAGCGATTACCGTCGTCTCAACGCGATCACCGTACCGGATAAATTTCCCGTACCACATTTCCTCCAACCTGCGTGGGAAAGTCATTTTCTCTAAGCTAGATCTGCATCAGGCATACAACCAAATTCCAGTGACACCGGAAGATATTCCGAAAACGGCTATCGTTACGCCCTTCGGGCTGTTCGAATATAAATTTATGACATACGGTCTTAGAAACGCGAGTCAAATATTCCAGCGTCAAATCTTCCGCGCATTAGGTGACCTGGAATTTGTGTTTGCATTCATCGACGACATTCTCATAGTGTCGACGTCTCTTGAAGAACACGAAACTCACTTACGCATAGTGTTATAGCGATTAAAAAAGTTTTATTTACGACTCAATGTAGAGAAATGCGATTTCGACAAGCAAGAATTAGAATTCCTCGGCTTTACGATTAATAGCGAAGGTTGTAAACCAACACTTGATAAGGTTCAGGTTATTCGCGAGTTTCCAAGGCCTAATACTATAATTGAATTGCATCGTTTTCTTGGGCTTGTCAACTTTTATCGTAAACTACTGCATAATGCAACTACCGTTCAGACACCACTAAATGAGACCTTCGCGACTCACGCAAAAATGACAAACGGCCAATCATATGGACGCCGGCGGCTGAGGAAGCGTTTAATAAGTGCAAAGAGAGGCCAATGCGATTATACTCTCTCACCCCTCCGACGCAGCCGAGACGCGCCTCGTATGTGACGCGTCAGATTTCGCCATCGGGGCCGCCCTCGAACAATGCCTGGACGACTCGTGGAAACCGCTTGCGTTTTTTTTGTGCAAATTAAGTTCGGCGCAACAGAACTACAGCGCGTACGATCGGGAGCTTACGGCGATCACCGAGGCAGTTAAATACTTTCGTTATTTCCTCGAAGGCCGAAATTTCAAAATTGCGACCGATCACAAGCTTCTCATCTACGCGTTCATGCAACGTTCCGAAAAGGCATCACCCCGGCAACAGAGACAACTGTCGTTCATCTCGCAGTTCACCACGCGTATCGAATACTTATCGGGCAATGATAACATCGTGACGAATTCCCCTTTCCCGTATCGAAGCCATCCATTTACCTGCCGAGATTGAACTAAATGAGCTTGCACAGCAACAAGAACAAGACGAGGAACTACAGTCCATCCGCGAATCTCCTGAATTTCCGCTTACTATGAAGCGAATTCAATGGGGACCGACGCATACTACACTTTATTTTGAAATGACCGGTGAGGCAATCCGCCCCTATATACCAATATCTTTATGAGATCGCGTTAATCCATCAACGGTACGTGTGGCCTAACATGCATCACGACATTACGAAGTGATGCAAAAATTGTCTAGATTGTCAACAGTCAAAAATAATCAGACATTCAACTAAATCCTGAAAAATTTGTCGCGTCCGACGGGCATTTCGAGCATGTTCACATGGATTTAATAGGTCTTTTGCCTGAGTCGTACTGGTACAAATATTGTGTGACGATTATTGATAGATTTGCGTTGGCCAGTAGCAATACCTCTCAAAGACACCGAAGCCATTACAGTGGCACGCGCGTTTTACGACAACTGGGTAGCAAACTTTGGAGCACCCAAAACGATAATGGATCAAGGTAACCTGTTCGAAGTACAATTTTTTACTGCACTTCTTCAGCTGATCGGCAGTCAACGAATTCGTACCACGGCGTATTATCCCGCTTCGAACGGTATGATCGAGCGATGATGTAGAAGCTGTACGGTTATATTCATTCGAGCTCGAGTAATAAAATTCATCATTATTAGTTACAAGAAAAGTGTCGATCATTACACCTCATATTACATCACACGACAAGCGATCTTGTCTTGAGAATTTGTTTCATCAATCGAATCACTTATTCCCATAGGATTCCAGAGCTTTGTTATGCGAAGGAATAGCGTCGACTCTGGGAATTAAAGTGACGAGTTGAGTCTCTGGGTGTAATTGATGCGAGAGGTCCCGATCTTATGGCTGCGAGAGAAAGTGACATGACTTCGGAGACACCAACCTTGTTAATTGCAATAAAGTAAAAATGAGACCCTTTCCTTGGGTCGGAAAACCAAGCAGGGGCATAAGAAGAAGAAGAACCGGAGCTAGAAAAACGGAACTAGTGATATCCGGCTATCCGATTGGGTAGAAAAGTGTCGGATAACACCGGATATTTTCCGGATATCCGATGCATCCCTAGTACAAAGTGTTATTCTTTAACATGATCTTGCGTTAAATTAATACAAAAATTTGACTGGACCGTTTGAGATATGTGATTAACACAAGTTTTTTCTGTGTATTAAAATTATTTTTAAAGAACTGGAAAGGATACGGGCAGTAGGAGTCAAGTGCAAAAGAACGTCGCGCAAATAATATATCTATGAAGTGTAAAACTTCTTTATTCACTAAAATGCGCTTACATGGCTCATTTTTGAGCTTTCCTCAGAGACAACATAACTCCCCTACATCTTAGGAGAAAATGTCGGAATTAAAACCAATTATTTTTCTCGATTTGATGATAAATCAAGTAAAATTATTAAAATAATTAAAAAACGTTTAAATATATAGGTTTGAAATTATCATTATCTTAATGATATTATGGATACATTTAAATTTATTGATAAATTATCGATAACTTATCGATAATCGACAATAATATCTCTAAACTCAATACTAGGATTGAAATATCTGAATCTAACTTTTTAATATGTATTACACATGAAAATAACTAATGTTGGCTCACATTGGCATTTCCTTACATATTTATGAGTTTATCTAAGAAGCCTTATATTGTAACTCAAATTTTATATTAAATATATTTTATTAAAGATTTAACGGACTCGCTTGACTTCTTGCTTCTTATTCTTTTTCTTTTTCAGTCCAAAGGATTTCGGTCTTAAACGATGTTCAGTCCAGGCATCTAAAAAGAGAGGATCTCACAGGCCAAAAGGTCCATTCAGCAAATTAAAAAATCAAGTTGGAGTATTAACGTCTACTGGAAAAGTCTACTGTAGAATCCAAGCCTAAACAAAGGAAGATTCCGAACCAAAATTCAACAGGAAAACGGAGACAAGGATATCACGGTATATTCAGACAGGATGCAAATATGTTCGCGAACTAAAATAAAGACAGCTCGGAATCAGATTTTTTCCTATCACAGAGGAGTCAGTGATTTAGACACAGAAGTCTATGGTCAGGAGCCTTAATTCATTTTTTTTCTAATAAATTGCAAATAAAATTTTGTCTTAACATCTTATATGTTTCTTTATTATTTTCTTATCTCTATGCTCCATTTGTATTTTAATAGCAAATGCACAGATGTTAATACATAGCAAATAAAAATGTTATGCATATAATCATGTCCAGACATATTTGTTCAAAATTACTAATTATTTTCATTCTACAAATGAGGAGCAGACTTTCAAAATGCATTTTGTTTTAAAATTTGTAATTTTCAGAAAATGGGAAAGAAAGAAACTATGCACTTTATAAAATATAACAATAAATCAATTAATAGAATGTAAAATATTAAACAAAATTACTTAACAGTTATTAAAAATATTAAACAAATGCATTTTGTTCGTTTTTAGTTAAAAAATATAATACACTTATAATGTTTTTTCAGAATATAAATTAACGATGAAAAAAAATCCTTTCTGCACATCTCAGAGTAACTTATAATATAAGTCATTCAACACTGAACACTACACCATCTTTAACTAAAAAAATGAAATTCTGAACAAAATGCATTTTAAAAGTCTGCTCTTCAAATGTGTACAGTAGAAGTCAGTATTAAAAATAAAAAGACAAATCTCTTTCGACGGAATTTTTGCATATATTTATGAATTATGTAATTAATTTCATACTATATTGACGAACTTATTACAGAGACTTATTTCCTGGTATCTATAAACTTTACAGAGATTAATTTTCTAACTTTTACAGAGACTTATTTCCTGGTATCTGTAAACTTATCAATGGATTTGAAGCGCGTGCTAGATATCTTGATTTAGCAGTCGTTGCTCCTGACATAGAATCTCTATCAAATTTTCTTTTTCTTCTTCCTATTCCTATGACTTTCTTCAAAGTGGGTGGTACTATATATTCAGGCACATCTTTTAAATGTGGTTGAAGTTTCACAGTATGCAACGTCTTGTCTTGCCGTAATGATTTCAAGTCTCGTGGATTATCCTCAAAATAACTTTTTAGCTTTTCACAATTTATAACTTCTTGTTTAATTTCTTTCAATCGCGCTTCTCGAACAGCAATCCTTGTAACGGCTTTCCAAGCATCTTTCGCACGATATCTAAAATTATCATAATTTCATAAAATAAAACAGATCAGCGTCAAAAATAATTCTAAAAAATTTAAATAAATTAAAAAATAAAGTTTGTTTGAAAAAAGTATGCTCCTCTCTCTCTCCTCCCTCTCTCTCCTCTTTTACAAAAAAAAATCTTTAATATGTTGCAAGAACGAAATCAAGAAAAATCAGATTATACATACCGAAAGCCTTCCATTTCTTCCAATTTAAACTGATAAATTTTAAATAGATTCTCACAATTGTAAGTGTGCTTTAATTCAAGTTCTACTTCTTCCATTAATGACTTTTCCTTAACAGCTACGAAGCTAAGAACGGTTCCCTGGTTCTTTCCACGAGCAGTACGTCCTGCTCTGTGTACGTAAGAATTTAAATTCAATGGGAAGTCAAAGTTGATTACATTGGATACGAATTGAAAATCAATGCCACGTGCTACACCAGATTCCTTGTCTTTTTTTCGTTTGCTTTTTTTCATTTTTATCACATGCGACTGTAAAAAATAAATATATTTAAAAAATGATACAAATAAAATATACTTCATTATAACATACATGGAGAGAAATAAAAAAAAATCATTTTTAATAAATAAATTGAGTTTTAACATAATAATAATAATTATTATTATAATTATAATAAGAATTTGTAAACAGTGAATGTGAGGCAATATGTTTCAAAGTCCTACAGCCCTATAGAAGCCTTGTATGAATTACGGCTAATATCCCTAAGTTCGAATGTTTTATGTCTCCGGGCAAGGTCTAGGGGCTGTCGCACACAAAATTCCACAGTAACTGTAAGACATAAACTTATGCCGATGAGCCAATCAGGATATTGCTTTAAGTCTACGCAATCTAACGGAAATGGAAATAACAGTAAACTTATCCACAACTAATAATAAGGCGAATTTCAACCTTTCAAAGGTTGAAACTCGCTTTATGGATAAGTTTATTATTATTTCTATTTCCGTCAGATTATGTAGATCTAAAACAGTATCCTGATTGATTCAGTTTAAGTTTATGTCTTATGGTTATTGTTACAGAAATTTTGTCTGCGGTAGTCCTAAGTGCTATGAAACAAAACGAATGGGGATGACGTTAAGTAAAATTAGTCAAAATGTGCTACTCGGCTCTAAGCCGAGGGGTTAAGAATTAGAGCATCGGCAATCGGTGTGTGTGTGTGTGTGTGTGTGTGTTGCGTGCGTGCGCGCGCGTGCGTGTCTGTGTGTGCGTACGTACGTGTGTGCGCGCGTGCGTGCGTGCGTATTTCACATATCAGATTTTTTGTGTGAAATTCCACACATGAAAAATTGTTCATAAGCAATTTGACAATAATAAATGTTAAACTAAAAATAAATTAAATTTTTTTATTTTAATCAAAATTTCACACACTGAACGAATCAAATGCAGCTAATAAAATATTTACGCAGTTCATATTTTTCTCCGCGAAGAGCGCTAGTCTATAGTTTTTCGTGCATATCTTAGCGACATCTTTATTTGTTTGGGAATATATAGGAATTCATATTCGTATATTCAATAATATTCAAGCTATATTGCATGTGCACTCCGAGAAACTTAAATATTAACGCACTTATGGATGAATTCATTAAAAAAAATATAATTCAAAGTTCAACGTTTACTCTACGAGATTAAATTTATTAAATTTTTTCATTAAATTTTGTTTTATGAATTTAAGTATGTTTCAAGTCAAACTATGAATATTTATAAAATATTTATAATTTCGTTGTTCATCATTTTGTACGATTATAAAGAGATTTTAATAAGGAGATTAAATAAGTTCTGGAAATTTTTTACTCCCCGCCCCCCCTCCTCTCCTCCCGATCAAGTTGTCCAACTCCACACATGGCAAATCAACAAGTCGCCGGCCATGAAAGTGACGTCCTGCCCCGTAAACCAAGATATTAATCGTTGAAGTTAACGACTATTCAGGTTAAGAAGTCAGTCACATCGATGACATAGAGACATGAGAATATGTAAGTGAGACTAGAATAAATATTTTCTGCTTTAATTTCATCAAAATCGGTGAAGAAGGTAGAATTCTTGAATATTACCCTTACTTTTATATCTTATTTTACTTTTTTCAGTGATATAAATATCAAGATGCGCGCGCAGAGAAGGATAGATTGTCCCGATATTTTGCCTCTCGTTCTGCCAAATCCAGCATATACTATAGAAAAATAGATGAATGCTGAGTCTATCTTATACAGGGTGGGCCATCTATTGGTACGTTTTTAAAAATGCGATCAAATGAGCATACATTGATATTTTTTATTAATTTTTTTTTTGTTGTGAAGCTAAAAGTATCCGCGTCAAGAATGAAAAACGATTTCGTTCATGTGGCTCCCTCTACTGGCCTTACAGTATGCCATTCGGTCACCCCAATTATTAATGACATTTTGGACTACCTCGGCGCCAATTTCACTCAAAACAGTCGTAATATAATGTCATCCACTAACATCCCTTTCTCACGAACTTTCCTCACCAATTTGCGTATAGCTCCTTCGGTGGGTGCTCTATCACGACCCATATTTCTTTTCAAAATTCGTACAGTTTCGGCGACACAGCACTGACTTTGAAAATAAGTTTTTAAAATTTCAAAACGCTCTTCAAGAGAAAACATGTTGTTTCGTGCCGCGGACGGTATGACTAATAAACTGTCAAAATTTCGGGTCTGTTGCTCGTTCGGTGTTGCCATACGACGAAATTCAAAAACGTACCAATAGATGGCCCACCCTGTATGTCTATGGTATGTGCATACATGTGTACGTGCATATGTGGAGGAGGGGAAAAGTTATACTTTACGATCGACTGTTTGGGATACTTTATTGAGAAGCAAGGGGGATTCGCGTGAAATACCCCAAAGAGTTGAAATTTCTATTACGTCATTCATCTTGGGTGATGCTAAGCACAGGAAAATGCATGTCACCTGGAAATGATTGATCATCAAATATAATCAGTCTTGGTAATGAATAAAAACAAGAATAGGATACATGTATGTTTTTGACTTCCCTTCCTCTTCCCCATGCACGTACGCACATATGCACATACACACAATGAAAATTCCTCTGTTTGTGGTCTCGGATTTCTTTTTGCTCGAATTCTTGTAACAGTCATTGTACAAATAAACATAGAAATATTAAATCAATATCAAATTTAATTTCAAACATATTATTCAAGAAACTTAAATTATATTCTTGAGGCTTCCACAGGTGTTTTCTATATAAAGATTATGTGTTTCGCGAGTTTTCTCCGTGTCCCGATCCATTCTTGGAATGCTAACGTTTCGTGAATCTTGCAGTCCACTTCATCAGGGCGAGGAAGTCATACTAACACGTAATAGACGTTGTATTGAATCCATGGAGTTGACACAGCTCTAGTGGCGTAATAGCACCACCAACCTTATTCCGACGACACAATTTTAATTAATATTGTAATGTATATAATATTAGGTGTAGTAAAAAGAAATCCATTATTTTTCCAATAGATGGCTTTAATAATCTGTATCACGCGTAGACGAGGTATTACTAAAACCATCTATTGGAAAAATAATGGATTTCTTTTTACTACACCTAATACAGGGTGGGGAAACTGTACGAATTTTGAAAAGAAATATGGGTCGTGATAGAGCACCCACCGAAGGAGCTATACGCAAATTGGTGAGGAAAGTTCGTGAGAAAGGGATGTTAGTGGATGACATTATATTACGACTGTTTTGAGTGAAATTGGCGCCGAGGTAGTCCAAAATGTCATTAATAATTGGGGTGACCGAATGGCATACTGTAAGGCCAGTAGAGGGAGCCACATGAACGAAATCGTTTTTCATTCTTGACGCGGATACTTTTAGCTTCACAACAAAAAAAAAATTAATAAAAAATATCAATGTATGCTCATTTGATCGCATTTTTAAAAACGTACCAATAGATGGCCCACCCTGTAAAATTTCAAAACGCTCTTCAAGAGAAAACATGTTGTTTCGTGCCGCGGACGGTATGACTAATAAACTGTCAAAATTTCGGGTCTGTAGCTCGTTCGGTGTTGCCATACGACGAAATTCAAAAACGTACCAATAGATGGCCCACCCTGTAATATTGTAATGTATTAATATTGTAAAATATATTAAATTAATAAAATAGTTTTTTTTGGTATTCAACTTATACATAAAAAATGTAAACAAATAATTCAGACAATATAAAATTAGAAAAAAATAATTAGTCAATTTCTTATAATACATAAAGGAAAATTACAAATCAAACATAAAGAAAAGAATATACCATATGTTTCATATTGTTATTTTATTATTAGATACGTGTAACTGGTGTAAATTATAATTTGTATATTTTTTTTCTCTCCCGTTGAACTTGCAATCTGCCCGAGAGCAATAATCAAGTATTATGTATGTCTTTAGTACTGGCGGGATTTAGGAGTTCCTATGAAAATTCTAACATATTAAAATTTTAAATCTGATCTAAGTTTGCTTTAATCTTATATTTTCTAATTCTGTTCTATTTCTTTGAATGTAAGAATCAGATTCATTGAAGTTGTACGCTTCAATCTCTTGACATGAATGTAGTTGTTCAATAATCCCGTTATCAAAGCGTTTGGGTGGTTTCAAACCAATCATCAGTTCGCCAATCGGTCCGCATAATTTATACTGGTGTATCTCATTTCTCTTTGGATTGTTTCTATATTTAAATCATGGTACAGCATATTATTTGAGATATATTAAAGGGTATTTGTGATTCTCAATAACTTTGATTGGAACCTCTGTAATATTCAATATTTATTAGCCGTACACAATTGAATTTCATAACTTCATATCGGCTTTAATATCAAATACAGTAAGCTTAGTCTCAAGTGAGAGTGAAGATTTCCTTTCGATTAATTAAGGAGAGCTTAGATAATTTAAGTCCTAGTTGTTTTCTCTTCTCAAATATATGTTTTTGTCATGTAAGTCTTTATCCATGCCTAGATATCTATTTGCTTCAGACAAAGTTAGATCATTGAACTTAATCAGGGAGCAATTTCCATGTCGTAAGGCGAAGGAATATGTATTAATTTAATTTCATTAACTTTGATTTTCCATTTTCTCAACTAAGTTTGAAGGTTGTTTAAGTTTTTGAAGGTGTTTCAAAGCTTTTTCTGCATCTCCATTCATTACCAGGATGGCTGTATCATCCACAAAAATTGCTGACAGTATTATCTGATGTTGAGATATCCGAAATAGATTTGATAAAGTACTGGCCCAAGGACATTATCCTGAGGCACTCTAGCTAGTATTGGATAAGGTTTTGTTATGTCGTTTTGGAACTTGACTATGAAATACGAGATCTGTTCAAAAACTATTGCGAATTTTGTGTTTTTTCAAAAATTATTTATTTATTCATGAATATCTATTTTGTCCCCTTCAAAGTAATCCCCATCAGATATTATACACTTATGCCAACGTTTTTTCCAATCCTCGAAGCACTTCAAAAAATCATTTTTTGTGATCTTGTTCAGCTCCTCCTTCGATGCCGTCTTTATCTCCTCAATCGTAGCATAGCATCGTCCTTTCATGGGCCTCTTCAGTTTCGGGAACAAGAAAAAGTCACAGGGGGCCAGATCTGGGGAATACGGTGGCTGCGGCATCATTAGTGTGTTATTTTTGGCCAAAAATTCGCGCACAAGCAACGATGTGTGAGCAGGGGCGTTATTATGCAAAAGCCAATTTTTGTTCTTCCACAAATCCGGGCGTTTCTGGCGGATTGCTTTGCGCAAATTGCGCATAACTTGCAGGTAATATTCCTTATTGACCGTTCTACTCTGTGGCAAGAACTCATGATGCACCACGCCCTTGTAATCGAAGAAAACTGTAAGCAAAACCTTCACATTCGACCGAACTTGGCGCGCTTTTTTCGATCTTGGCTCGTGCGGCAGCTTCCATTGGGATGATTGAGCTTTGGTTTCCACGTCATAACCATAAACCCATGATTCGTCACCAGTTATGACCCTCTGAAGCACATTTGTTTTTCACACAAAATTTGATACAGATTCTTTGATCCATTTTTTGGAATAGGCAAAAATCGAAGACGAGTCAAAACACGTGCAAGCAAAGCAGCTGTCAAAAATTAACTGAACATTCAAAATGGCCGAACTTGTCGGCATAAGTGAGAGACATGAGTACCAATATAACGCCACAAAAAAATCCAAAATCGAATATACGTAACCCGCGGAAATTCAAAATTCGCGATACTTTTTGAACAGCCCTCGTATGTCAGTTAAGTATAATTTTAGTATTTGATAGCGCAGATATGATAGGATTAATTTTAACTTAAGAACAAGCTCATATCATACTCTATTGAACGCTTGTAACACAAAAAGACAGTATTTTTTCTCCTAAATGCAAGGTTATGCTGTCAACCAATTTGTGGGTTTGTTCAATGGAATGGTTCTGGCGAAAGCCAAACTGGTGATCTGATGACTTATGCCTACTACTTCTAATGGGAAAAATATTCGAGAAAAGCTGTTCTTGATCAGGTTCATACTTGTTCTCGAAGAATTACATACAATACCAGATCATCAGTTTAGCTCCATATTTCCACTATCAAATACTAAAATCATACTTAACTGACAGATATTTCGTAGTTTCAAGTTTCAAAACGAAGTAATAAAACCTTATCCAATACTAGAGTGCCTCAGGATAATGTCCTTGGGCCAGTACTTCATTAAATCTACACTTCGGATATCTCAACATCAGATAATACTGTCAGCAACTTATACGGACGCTACAGCCATCCTCGTAGTGAATGGAGATGCAGAAAAAGCTTCGGAACACCTTCAAGTTAAGTTTGCTGTATACAAGTCGATATTAAAGCTTATATGGAGTTATGAAATTCAACTGTGGAGCTAATAAATATTGAATATTACAGAGGTTCCAATCAAAGTTGTCAAGATTGTCATAAATGCTAATATATAATATTTCAAATGATACGCTGCTCGATTTAAATATAGAAACAATCCAAAGAGAAATTAGATGCACCAATATAAATTATGTGGACCGACTGGCGAACCACCCAAACGCTTTGGTAACGACTACTGAACAACCCCATTTATGTCAAGAGATTGAAGCGTACAACTTCAATGGATCTGATTCTTACAGCCAAAGAAATAGAATTAGAAAATATAAGATTAAAGTTTTAAAAAATATAAGATTAAAATTTTAATGCGTTAGGATTTTTAAAAACTTTTAAATCCCGCCATTATTACAGACATACACAACACTTAATTATTGCTCTCGAGCAGATTGCAAGTTCAACGGGAGAAAATATACAAATTATAATTTATACCAGTTACGTATCTAATAATAAAATAACAATATGAAGCATAATATATTCTTTTCTTTATGTTTGATTTGTAATTTTCTTTTCATGTAAAAAATTGACTAATTATTTTTTCTAATTTTATATTATGTGAATCATTTGTTTACATTTTTTATGTATAAATACCAAAAAAAAAACTATTTCATTAAGTTAATATATTTATACATTATTACAATATTAATTAAAATTGTGTTGTCAAAATAAGGTAGCTCTATTACGCTAGAGCTGTATCAACTCCACGATATATCAATAAAACGCCTATTATGTGTTGGTATGACTTAATCACTATTGAAGAGGAGGCAACGCCAAAATGATGTAGGCACAGATCTTGTGATCAGGAAATTGTGAAAATTACCGTATCGCTACCAATGTGGAGCTGTGACAACTCTACAAGTCCTACTGAATTCGACATAACTGCCAGTATGCAGGGGCTCAAGTCACGTTGGAATCGTCGCAAATGCAAATTTTTTTTCGTATAGAAGATCGTGAAGAATCTTTATATTTATAAATAAATAAAAATAAATTGAAGTGCATAGTTGCTACAAGATTTTACATATTTAAACAAAAAGTAAATGTATACTTTAGATTACATTTCATCGATTTAAGTGTCCTTTAAATATATTGTAGAGGAGAGTATCCTAAGTGATTCTCCGCAAGAATTAAGTGGGGGACGGCATTGGTTTAGGAGACACAATAAAAGTTAAAATTATTCCATAATATTATATGTAAAGGATAATATTAATATAGGAAGTATATTATTATATTGGGTCATCTAAAAAGTATCCGCGGTTTTTTGTCACTAGATGTGTTGACCATCAACACCATCTAGTGACAAAAAACCG
>NW_011627715.1:0-13373 GCF_000204515.1 Acromyrmex echinatior | reverse complement strand
TATATATATATAAAAATAAATATAAAAGGTTTCAAAATATTCGCACATTTGTGTACTTTTAAAAAATCCAATATGGGGGTTCAAATATGGTGTCTGAAATTCGTAAAAGTCACAAATGTTTTTACAACATCGTCGATTTAAATGCGAAAACTTGAATCAGCTTGAAAATGATGATTACTATATATCTTATTATATAATAATATACCTCCTACATCGATTGACAAATATAAAACAGGAGAAAGGAAGCATACTTGACTCACGCATAGATGAAAAAAGTAAACAACTCTAACGCGAGAGTCTTACGAGATCTCTGCGTTCGTCGGCGGAAGGTTAACAATGACACACGGCAATCACATACGGCGCGCTGTTTCAAACTATACAGACTTCTATGACATATTCTAAAACACTTCCATTAGGCTCCCATATAGTTGATTGCTTTTTAACTTAAAATCGATTCGGATTGGTCGCTCTTATTGCGGATTTGTTCAATTGAGTAAACTCATTTTGTTTTCTTCCGGTAATTATGTCATTATTAACATTGCAGATTACCCGCCGTCAGAAATAGTTTATATGATTGGTATTTTTTATGCCACTAATAACGCTAGAAAAGCAGCTCGTCAGTATCGAGATAGGTATCCAGACGACATCCCGATCATAAAACAATTTTGCGTTTAACAACTAGAGCGCGTACGGGATTGATGAAATGCAAACGTTCTAAAAAAAAATCATTAAATAACGACGATGTTATTATCGTAATAATACTAGAAATGGTATGAATCCGCACATTAGTCAACGTCAAATTAATCGTGAATTAAATGTGTCTCCTGCAATTGTATGTAGAATTTTACATGCCAATAACATTCATCCACCTCGAGTCTTGCTTTCACCGGCCGGATCTACCTCTTCACTGGCCGGCACACCTTGGCTAATACCGTTTATTTTTTTATGCCTAATACATGTAATACTATAACTTTCAAGCCTCATAACTCGAAAAGTGCTTAATGAAAAACATATTTTATTATAGTGTTTTGGAAAGCTCTCGAGGTAAGCTATAAGAATATGCAATAAAAAAATGGAGGTTTTAATTCCATTAAAAAAATTTAATGTGACCTTCGTCTGACCTTACGCCATCTAAGTTCAAACCAAATGATATCATCTTATGTCTCCCTCGAAACCATACAAACTTTTGTTTGAAACATTCTTTTGTATCTTCCATGTTTTTTGAGATATTCCAGGCAAGATGACAGAAGATGAATAAAATCATTTGGTTTGAGCTTGAGTGGCGTTGTCAAGGTCAGACGAAGGTCGCATTAAATTTTTTAAATGGAATTAAAATCCCCATTTTCTATTAAAATGAAACACACTGTATATGAACATGTGGCAAGTCGTACCCCTGGGCAGGGAGGGAGGTGGGATGGATCCCACTTCGCGTAAAAGTTGTGCCCCTTGGCACATTTCGCGTTGAGAAATGTATGCGTGGAGGCAATATGTGTCGCCTTCTGCTAGGGGCACTACCCCTCAAAAATATAACATAATTCAACCCACTTTTTAAATATTTTTAATATTAAGTAGCTTTCGTTTTATATTGTAAAGTATATGCACTAATACTAAAATATGGATTGGATTAGATTAATTTTTTTGGGGCAGTGTGCCCCCCTCCCCTCCGCGGAAGGCGGCATGTACTGCCTCCACGGCATACATTTTATAACGCGAAAAGAGGACTATTATTTATTCTTATCATTAACAAAGCTTAAAAATATAGTTACATATTGAAAATTATAACGAACTGCGAGATTATTACACTCCAGGCCAAAAGTTTGCAAATACATTTAACAAAAACGTGATAAATTGTTATAAAAAAATATTTTATTAGAAGATGTTACATTAAATTCAAAATGACCTGAAATTATTTCAATGCTGCTGGGCCCACGTTTCTTTGTATTTATTGCACGCAACAAAAAGATTTTTTGCTACACAGCTTTGAGGCCTGCATTTCTCAAACGTTTTAGTATAATGAGAGAAACCGGATTAATTATCGCGACTTCTATTCACTTCTGCATAGATTTCCGATGCTGTTAGTCGTCCGTTAGTATTCCGCTTGCTTGTAATCACCATATACTGATCCTCTTGAGAAATGGTTACTTTTGGGCGTCCTGAACGAGTACGGTCAACCAGAATACTGGATGTCTTGTAGTACGCTATAGTAATTTTGGTAGTTTGGACACTCTTCAGCGATACTTTCACTTTTTTTGCGATAACCCTGACTGACTTTCTTTGTGTAAAGTTACGATAGCACTTCTCTTATTAATCGAAATTTCTTTAGATTTTACCATATTTTCTATAAAATTATTAATTCACAAAGTCAGTATCAAAGCACTTGTTGAAGCTTCGCTGTCGTTTTCACTATTAAGGTTCACCTGCATTAGCATACACAAGTCCATAACGCACTTGAAAATGTTTATATTATCGCAAGCAAATCATAAACACAAATAACTACTTACAGAAATTCGAGTACGCACGAAGAACTCTTTTGAAATGTTTACATAAGTATGCACACTACTCAAATTTAATTATTTCACCTCTCTGGTACATTTAGACATTTAGGTACATATGAATTTTCTAAATATCTAATGAGATAATAAACGCGGTAAGTATAAAAGAAAATACTATAGAAGCGAAAAATTCCGTTTAAGCATTTTAATGCTGCTCGGAACAGTGTATCCAAACTTTTGGCCTGGAGTGTACGTCCTACTGTTTAGAAAATATCTATTTTTCTTCTTCTTCTTTTATTGGCTCCGCAACTAGATAAGTTGGAACTGAGTATCCGATACTTATGTGGTAAATAAATAACAAAAACAATATGAAGAATACAAAAGTCTAAAATAGTAACACAAACTCAGTTGCGCGTTTGAAGTCAGTCTCACTTTTCAAAAATGATGATACAATAACATGTCCGATCACGTCGGCAGATGATGAGCCAATTAGAGAAAATATCTATGACTCTGTGATTTTCTGACTTTGTTTACATTCTTCAAGAGATCAGTACGGCATAGAAGGATTGCAAACCGCTGTTCATGGCTCTAGCTGCGTATACTGTGGTCAGATATCTGTTACTTATGTCATTTTGAAAAATATGAACATTTCCTACTAAAATATAGTCAACAAATGCTATCCTTTGTTTATATATGTGACTTTTTATAACCAAATTAAAATAGAACGTGATAAGTTGTGTACATTGTAAAAGACCTGATTTTGTGCGCGAACATAGTTCGCCAGAAATTTCGAAACAGTGCGCAAAATTAAGTTCGCTTCGGGAGGTGATACAAATAAATCAGATTCGTGTTTTTGCTATAGTAAAAAGTTGTGTATTTGAGTCTATGTAAGTCTAATACGTACAATAGAGTTTCTGTATGTAAGTAGATGTGTGCGTATACATACGATGTGTATGTATAATCACAACGCGGTACGGCTTGGTATTGCCTTCGGTGTCGTGGTCGCGGAGTACGGGACGCAAGTTAGGTGCGCGACACAGTACACCTGATTGGCTGACACGCGAGTATGCACCAGCAAATTGCGATCGCGGTCGCATTCGATAGCCGTCGCGAGAAACGTACGAGTTTTGCCCCGTTGTAACATGGGGAAAATGCAGAATGCGTTTGGGCACTCGACGGCCGAGAATACTTGGCGGAGGTAGAGAAATCTCTACCCCTTTGCTTCTGTCAAGGCCCAGTGATCTGAGGAATCGACGGTCGAAAACTCGTCAGAGCACGCTCTACCCTTGGATTTATATCGATGCGCGGAAAGGAAACGGAGGCAAATAAGCCACAGCAACTGAGAATACTCGGAGTACATTCCGTCACGGAAAATTCCCATCGGTGCAGCAGGTTCAGGTTATGTCGGTTGCTGTGAACTCTCGACAGTAGCAAAGTACGTTCTATCACTTTTTTGCGCTCACGGCCAGAAGATTCGGATCTGGAAAATAGCAGAATCGGAGCAGGAGCAAGATCGAAAAGAGAGCGTGCGCGGAGAAAAATGTATTTTTTATACTAATTATTGCTTCCGCTCGTATTGCTCTGGAATTGTTCGGCGATTCCCGCCGATTAACAATACGAGCGGAAGAGAACGAAAATCGACAGAATTCGAACGAGCTCGGATATCTCCGGCGGAGTGTCACTCGTGAGTTTCATGCGGTGTTACGGGCGCATCGCATCCTCAGTGATTGCATTCAGGTAATTACGCTAGGAATGATACACATCCAGGACGTATCGTTACAACTTTCTACTTTGATTTGAAAAAAAGTGCAGCTGAAACTCATCGATTGTTTGTGGAAACTTATGGTGAATCTGCTCCATTGAAAATGTAGAGATTGGTTTCGACGATGCAAAAGTGATGATTATGACCTTCATGATAAACAACGGCTAGATCAATCAAAAAAGTTCGAAGATGAACTGCAAGCTCTATTGGAAGAAAACTGCTCAAACACTCCAAGAATTGGCTCAACAGCTCAAAGTCGATAAATCAATCATTTCATGACACTTACGACCCATGGAAAAGCTTCAGAATGAAGGGAAATGGCTGACACATAAATTGACCAAAAATGCCATTGTCATCGTTTAAGCATCTTGATTTCTTTGCTTGCAAAGCAAAAAAGAAGAATTTCTTGTGACGAATCGTGATTGGCGATAAAAAATAGATCTATTTTGATAACTTGAAACGCAGAAAATCCTGGCCAATCAGCAACATCGACTCCAAAACAAAATATCCATGATCAATGCTGTGTATTTGGTGGAATATGGAAGATCGATTATGAGTTGTTGAAATCGAATTAAACAATCATCACCGAACGACCATTATCGACGATCATTATCGACAATTGGAGTTTTGAATGATAATTAATTTGCAAAAACGATTATTAATTGCAAATCGTCGAAAGGTGATTCTTCTCTATGATAACGCTCGGCTCCATGTTGCTATAGCCGTGAAACAAATACTGATGGAACTCGAATGGAAGGTTCTCTCAGCGTATTCTCCGAACTTGGCACCAAGCAATTATCATTTAATCCGATCAATGCAACACACTCTGGAAGATACTTCCGTAATTACGGCAATGTCGAAAATTAGGTTATTAAATGGATTGACTGAAAAGACAGACCATTCTTTCGCAGAATTCAACTTCTTTGCCAAAAAAGTGGGCAAAAATCGTAGCTTCTGGGTAAATACTTTGATTTTGTTATCGAAATAAACAAAAAAATAGCGGCTTTCAATGCAACCTCCTAATACAAATTTCAGTATACAAATTTCGTAATATATCCCTTATACTAATGTATCATCCTCTACATATTATGGAATTTTAATTTACTATATCTCCTAAAATAATGGCGTCCTCTATTCAATTCTTGCGGAAAATCATTCAGGACACTCTCCCCTACAACATATCTAAAGGACATTCAAATCGGATGCTAAGATGTAACCTAAAGTATTCATTTACCAAATAAAAAATAAAATTGTCTTATTCGTTCTCTAAATAGAATTTTTCCTACAAAAACCATAAACTCCCTCTTAAAACATTACATGTCCTTTAATTAGTTTTGTTCATTATTGAAAAAAATCGTGATTTTTTAGGGAACATCACTTTTGAATGTTTACGAAATTAATTTAGGGACCCTGATAATTTCTGGAAGTTATAACATACTAAAATGTAATATGTATAATAGCAACTAATCTGTATTAAAATATAATTTTTACGAAGCGCATTGTTAATATTTTGCCTTACAAAATTTACAACTTGCTTGATAATTTTGATTATGTAGTTTATAAAATGTCTTTTATATATTTAAAAATTTTTATCATTATTTATCACTAATTTGCAAATTTACATTTTTGGATCATTATCTGAACAAACTTTATCGTTTTCATAATTTTTAAATATTGAACACAAATCCGTTTTCCAAATTTTCACGTCACAATTTTGAAAAAAGCTGTCAAACAGACAAAAAAAATTGTTTTATAACGTTGTTAATGATATTGCACATTTTTTTTCTACATTTCGTTAATACATAAAACTATTAGCTTTAAAATGTATTTTGCTTCTTTTTGATATGATTTTTCATTTTCGAGGTAACAATTTGAAAATAACTCTTTTTCCATGTAATACATGGAAAAGACATGTTGTGTATGAAGGGAAAATCTCCACGGATACACAAACTGAATAAGGTTTATTTAATTAAAATAAATTATTTCTTAATAAGGTTTATTTATTTTATTACAAGAAAACGTTGTTGTTAGTCAGGATCACAGATCGAGTGTTATGACAAACGTGTCTTTTCTGCGCGCCTAATGCGTCAGCGCTAATCTATTATATAAAACGCGTTCAATATCAATCGATAAACGTTGATAATAGTGTGTAACGCGCGCCCTCACTATTGCGCAACTCGCAATTTCGCGCGTATAATAAAAATAAAGGAAAGCCTCTTACACATTTCATTTCATTTTAAAACTACATTATATGGAAAGTAAGAGCTTTTTATACTTACATATAAATACTGCACTTATAATCAGATAATATTATAATAAATAAAAAAGCAATATGAAATTGACAAAATACAATGATTTTTTGATTGTTATATCTTGAAAACGAAAAATCATATCGAAACGGAAAACAATTTTAAAGCTAAAAGTTAATATTTTCGTGTAACCTTTTCTAAAAAAAAAGATGTTAAGACGATAGTTGAATATAGAATCACTCTAGTGTGAATCGAGACACAAAACCAGAAGGAAGCCATATTTCAGTCTTATCGGAAACAACTAATAATTCTTATTCTTCTTTAATAAATGATACCTCGGAAAAATAAGAAGGAGGTCGATATTAGATTGGCCAAAATTAGATTGGCGATAATTATTTTAAGATAATTAACTCAAACCAAAATAAAAAACGTCCGCCTCGGCGTCAATATCTTGACAAACGTGATACTACACTCATAAAAATTGCTCTCACTTATATTCACTAACACATTAATAAACTGAAACATAATCGCATCAATTACGAAGAAGACTGCTTACGTCTCGACTTTTATTAGAATGACTCTAGTTGAATATATCGAAATATAGACATCGACAGATAGAATAGACTATCGATGGTAGTGATGGGGGTAGAAAGATGAGTACAGTGAGAGGCAGATAAATGGATGAACATCCTTTGTCTGTTTACTAAAGTCTAATTGGCTGCTGTTCCAGCAGTACCTACCAACCAATCAAGCTTTAATAAACAGAAAAAGAAATTCATTCATTTATCTGCCTCTCACTTTACTCATCTTTCTACCTCCACCACTGCCATCAGTGGTCCATTCTATATGTCGATGTGAAATACTGTTGCTACTTTTCGGTGATGCTGATCGATTCTCTCGCTGCGCTTACTACGTAAGCGGCTATCATCGCGGAGATGCGCGTTTGACGGTTATATATTAAAGGATTAATAAATATTATCGAGACAACCACGTATTACATTAAACTAAGAATTGTAAAACCAATTGCAAATGCTCTACTAAGGAACATTGGATTTCAATTTTAGAAAGGTACTATTGAATAGTTATTATTAAGAGGATCTCTTTTTGAGAGCCAATTTTGAAGCCATTCTTTGAGAATTTTTTAATGAATAAAAATTAAGGTACACTTAAAAACTAATACAGGTCTAGAAAGTGCGTACAATGTATTGGGAGTACAAATTAGTTCGGTCCGTTTTCCAAAAGATGGCTCCGGCTTTTGTGAATGGTTCGTAGTGACAGCTGATTTTGGCGTTTTCAGAGAGGTTAAACATCTGCTAATAATATTCAGTTTATATCGTTTTGAGTTTCATACAAAAACCTTGATTTTTTACTGTGTTTGAAATGTCGAATTTTGTGTTAACCAAGCAGCATTTGCGGGAGGTTCTAATTTTCTGCTATAATTGGAAGAAAAGTGCAGCTGAAGCCCATCAAATGCTTGTCGAAGTTTATGGTGACACTGCTCCAACTGATAAATCATGTAGGGAATGGTTTCGATGTTTCAAGGATGGAGATTTCAGCGTTGAAGACAAGCCTCGCTCTGGACAGCCAAAAAAATTCGAAGACAAAGAATTAGAGGCACTACTCGAAGAAGATCAGAGTCAAACGCAAGAGGAGCTTGCAGAATCATTGGGAGTAACTCATCCAGCCGTTTTTGCATGATTGAGAGCCATGGGAATAATTTAAAAACAAGGAAATTGGGTGCCTTATGAATTGAAACCGAGAGACATTGAAAGGCGATTTTTCACTTGCGAACAGCTGATTCAAAGACAACAAAGAAAAGGTTTTTTTGCATCGGATTGTGACTGGAGATGAGAAGTGGATATTCTACGACAACCCCAAGAAGAAAAAATACTACGCTAAGTCCGGTCAATAGTTGCCATCGACCTCAACACCAAAGCCGAACATTCATGGTTCAAAGATCATGCTCTGTATCTGATGGGACCAAAAGAGTGTTGCTTACTATGAGCTGCTGAAACCTGACGATTCCATTACGGGCGATTGGTATCGGCTACAATTGATTCGTTTGAGTCGTGCATTGCGAGAAAAACGGCCGGAATACGAGTAAAGACATGATAAAGTTATTATTTTTTTATTATTAATTTATTTTTCTTCATGACAACGCTCGGCCTCATGTCGCAAAAGTCGTAAAAAAATATTTGGAAACGCTTAAATGGGATGTTTTACCGCACCCGCCGTATTCTCCGGACATTGCTCCTTCTGATTACTGGTTGTTCCGAAGGATGCAGCACGATTTGGCAAGTCACCAGTTCACTTCTCCAAAATTGGATCGCCTCCAAAGACGAGTCATTTTTTTCGAGATGGAATTCGAAAATTGCCTGAGAGATGGGGAAAAAGTAGTAGCCAGCGATGGACAATACTTCAATTAATCTGTTCATTTTGTTTTGAAATAAATGCATTTTTGAACACAAAAAAACGGACCGAACTAATTTGTACTTCTAATACATGTAAACAAATATTTTTTTATAATGTTAATTTTTTATAGAGTAGTAATAAGATGGCCCCGAAATTAAGCCTGCACCGTGAACACGATCAAACGTGATCCAAGATCGTATTATTGATCTGAAAGCAAAAAGTGAAACTTTTTCTTAATGAGTGGATTTGTAAATCTCGCGAACTAGGATAACACAGACCGACAAAATTTAGGGTGGGGGGAGATTTTATACTTTGAACTTTGAAAAATGTTTCCGTAGAATTTTAGATACGTTGAAAACGACTACATTGTCCGGTTTTTCATCCTCTATTTTTCAAAGAATCGTAAAAACAGTTTTTTCTGGAAGTAACTTTTTATTAATTTTTTCCGGCTAAACAAAAATGATATTGAAATTTTCGAAAAATTGTAAAAAATCGGAAGAAAATGACAAATTTTGAAATATAAAACCAAATAATTCGAAAAAAAAATCGTAAAAAATATCTGACAATTTATGGCTGTATGTTTCTAGTTTAAATCCTTTTTTGAAAAATTAATTTTCGGTCATTTGTTCAAAAGTTGAATTTAAAGCGCTAAAGTAGCTCGTGCGTCACCTATAGTGCGCGATATTCTCTTGAGTCTAACATATAACCACCGAATACAGGAGCTGTTGTGTAATCTTTTTTGGTCCCTAATTTCGAATCTGAAGTAAAAAATGTGCAATTCAAAATGGCGGATCCAATATAAAAAACAAGAATTTTCAAGAAAAATCAGTACATGAAAATTGATATCTGAAAGTTTTGTAAGTCTCTGATTAGTACTGTAATCACAATTGTTGAATTCAAAATAGCAGATCTGTAAAATTATTTTCAAACTCTTTGGATTATAGAACGTACAAAAGTAAGAAAAAACTGAAAAATAAAAATGCTCCGTTATGGAAATGATTTTTATATAAAATTTTTACATAAAAATGATTTTTATTAATAAATTTCTTCACATATTCTATAAGACGTTATTTTATTCAAATAATATTCTTATAAGTGCTTATTCTCTAAATATTGGGTCATCTAAAAAGTATCCGCGTATTTTTTGTCACTAGATGTGTGTTGATGGTCATATATCTAGTGACAAAGTACCGCGGATACTTTTTAGATGACCCAATAATTGTGAAATTAAAAATATATTCTCTAGTATTGTTATGAAATAATATGATTTATATATATAATAATATATATTTATTTTTTTAACCCATCAGCAGATTAAAAATCTACTAACATTAAATAATAGACTTAATATTTTGAAAAATTTAAAAAAAGTGGAACGAAAATTTTGACTATAATCAAATATAACTTAAATTCTTTATATTTCTATTAAGAATATTAGAGAATTTTTTAATAAAAATTAAAAATGTCGATCTTGACGAAAATCAACTTTATTTATTTCAATCAGATTTTTCGAGTATAAACAAAAACTTGAAGTTTTTTTCATATTTTTTTCCTAATAGAGAATTTTGAGACGAACAATTTGAATTATTTTTTGTTTTTCAATAAATTAAACAGAAATTATGTTCAACTAAACGTTTGCAAAATAAAATAAATTAAAAATATTAAAAAATTCATATTTAGGATATTAATAATAGAGATAAAAATCTAAAAAAATAACTGGATACATACTTTAATATGAGGAATATATTAAAAAATCAGTAAAAAAAAATTGGCAAGGGTCGGTGACAAAGGCCATCCAATTTGGCGTAGAATGCCCCAAGTATATCTGTACATATTAGGGCTAATAATTTGAATCGGGTAATAAGTTACCAGAATTGCTCTGTTCAATTGTCTGTAGTATCCGCTCACTACTCGAAATATGCGGGTAATACTCGGATACCCTTATTAGTCGTATTACTTGGAAGCATTATCTAGGTACCCTTAGTACACACCTTAGTTTTGGGCACCCTTACCACACATGTTCAGTCATTCGTGTTCTGGATTAATTTTCACCACTTTTATAAGTATATACAAATTATTAAACAATTTTTACGTATACTTTGACATCTTTCGAAAGTATTTGTAAGTATTTGTAAAATTGCATATTTATAACAAATTGTATATAAATTGTTATAACTATATATAGTTAACAAAATAAGAAATATGTACTTTTTTCATACAAAAAAAAAATATAAAACTCTAAAAATATAAATATAAAACTCTATGTTTAATATCTTAAAGTTGACATTCCAAACTATTATATTATACAAAAGAAAAAATAGTTCAAGTGTCAGCTAATAATTAAAAATTTAGTTATTTAGTAATCTGAAAATGTTTTTTTAGTATGCATAAATGGCTATAAATTGATAAAGATATATTGCATTTACATTTTAAACGATGCATTTTATTATTATTATATTTAAAAAATTTATAATTTATTTGTACATATAATGTTATAAAGAACATTTTCTTAATAAATTATAAATTTTTTTAATAGTAATAATAGTAATAATAAAATGCATTGTTTAAAATGTAAATGCAATATATCTTCAATTTATATATAATATAATATATAAATAAAATATATTGTTACGTCCAGAGAATTCTATGATTTTTTTTCTTTCATGAAAATATTACCATCGAATCGGAAACTAAACACTTGTGGGAATCAATTCGAAAGGAATTTCAATCTTGTTGTAATAGGAGAATGTAATGTCAAACGTAGAAAGATTAACAAGAAGTCAAAGGATGATATCTAATAGATGGATCGGGTATCTAAAACCGCAAATCAGCGATGGAGTATATATTTTCAAGCTAACAATAGAATCAGTCCATAAGACACCTAGGAATAATTGATCCCTATATTTTCTCGCTGATTATTCCCATCAAAGACAAAGAAACTCATAGCATAAATTAAGATGTGCAAAATGCATAGCGGACAAAGCCGATTAAAAAACTGATAAGTCGCGAATAATTTAAATTAGCAATTCTGAATTGGGAGTGCATACCAGTGGTTGAAGTGATTTCCGAGGACGGCTTCTTCAGTGAACATCTGACAGAAGAACATCCTCGTCTTCTCGAAAAAGGAAGCAGATCTAATCCATCCGTCTCACCGAAAAATAAGTTTAAAGCAATCTATTCATTAGAGATTTTATTTTTAAAAATTCTAGTGTCCTTCCGATTATTAAATAGATATAAACGAGCGGAGCGATCCGTACTAACACGACGCCAACTAATCCGATGGCAACAAACGCCGCGATGACAGACAACGCGACCTTCTAGCCATTCAGTTAAAACGCATAAAAATTTTAATTTACTACAAATAATTAGGCGAGTAGAAAAACAAGTAGAAAATTAAATAAGAATCTCTTCTAACTACACTTCTCGGCCGGAATTGACTTCACCTCCTCTAGAAATCTCCTATTTTCCAACCTTAAACCCAGACAGTCCCACACAATATCCTATGTCAATATTCCATCAACCTCCCTGAACCTTCTCCAAGTAACCATTTCTCTAAATCCTTCCAACCAATCACCCACCTTCGAACCCTTTGAAAATAATCCTTTAGACGAACTAATTTATATCTCTCACCCATCTCTCTCTCTCACTCGAACGACTTAGAAGAATTATTTTCTTCAAATCCACAACTTCCTAATTCCTTAGAATTTCAAATTTTTAGAAATTATCTTTCCAGATTCTCCCCTTATCAACAAATTACAATCCTAGATCCTGAAATCCAAGAACCCTTCCCCGTTCCCATTCATTTCTTATATTCCGAATTAGCCTCTTCCTCTCCTGATTTAGAGACACAATACCGTAACTTATATACTAACGTTTGGAACTCTTAGCTAAACTAAAAGAATTTATGTAAATAACAAACAAGAAATAGATCAAAATTTTAATTACACTTCCCAAGATTCTATTCAGAAACCTCCGAAATAATATAAAATCACCCACAATACAATACAACATAACACAACAATTTTCACTTAATTAAAACAATATTTTAGTAAACTTAGTTTAGTTTTAAGAAATTCAAATTATGTATAATAGAATTCATTAAATCTAGAGTAATGTAAGATAAGCCGAATGAATTATTTCAAATCCTTCACCGGATTCCTCCTCTTGTAAGGTCACACGGTCCTATCTCAGGTCATAAGGAATAATTTCCTTGATTTAAAAACGGGCGCATTATCACAAAACAGAATCATTGCGTTCGGCTGCAGACTTCTGTTTTGAAATTTAACCCGAGTGCGTTCGAGTCGCGATACGCGCGATGAGACATCGAACCACTATCTTGGTCTGAAACATCAATTCAAACAGTTCCACGCACTTTCTAATTCCTGTGAAATAAAGATTCCTGGGACTCTAGCGTAACAATATTATATAATATATAAATAATATATAATATATAATATT
>NW_011627708.1:0-22263 GCF_000204515.1 Acromyrmex echinatior | reverse complement strand
AGTGTACCAGTAGTGAAACGTTGAAACCTATTTGATACTCCCGTTAACTGATTCCAATAATATAAAGTTTTTAACGAACTTACAGCTTGAAAATTTTTGTCGTCTTGCGCGATTACCACCTTAAAATTAATACTTTAAGTTACAGTAATAAACTCATATTAATTATTAACAATTATTAGTAGTTAATTGTAACAATTATTAGTAGAATTTGAAATAATTTATTATCATGATGTGTAAAAAATAATTGTGTTTGGATATATTACCGTGTTTTTATTTGCAGATTTCTTAGAAACGTTCTTTCCTAAAATGGCCATTCCAATATTATTGCCATAAAATATTGAATGTTCTGTTGATGTGATATATACCGATTGACTTTGTAATTTAGTCACAAATTCAGTATGTTTATTAGCTTCTTCTTTATTTGGACATTCTAGTAGCCTATCTAGTTTTATTTTATATATTTCCTTTCCCGCCGCAATAGGATAATAAAGTTCTAAAATATAAAATAAATATAAAAATATCTTACGGAAATTCCGGCAAGAAATGACGATTTTTGCAAGAAAGATTTCTGATTTATAGATTGTTGTTAACATCTCCATAGGGTAGAACGGGACTAGTGTTGTGACACTTTTGCTTTAAACTATTATAAATCTTTACACAATTATGATAGACTAATGATAAATGTTTTAAAATGTTGCATTTATCTGGCTCAATAATTAAATACTTGTAAATCCTTAAAATATCTCGTAAATAAGAAAAAAATTACGTTAATTACAAGAATACAAAGTGAATCAATGTATCTCATCTATGGGGCATGTTGAGCATCTCCGAAAAATAAATTGAGCCATAAAGATAATCGTTTATACATATACAATATTATTAAAAATATAAAAGGATTATGTGTATATTAAATTTTTATTATTTTTATCTTAAGTATAATAATTGGTAATATTTTTTTCTTTTTAAATGCATTAATTTTGACAAAATTAGGAAAACAAAAATTTTTATTCTTTATAATAATAATGCAACGTAAAATATATATTTAATCGTTAACATAAAATAAAAAGCATTGATAAAGATTTTATTTAAGCAGTTGAATTTACAAAGTTATAGTTATGAGACTACTGGCCCAACAAATCCCATATCGATGTTGACTGAAATATTTTTTTATAACTAAAAAAGTAAATAAAATATCAACTTGAACATTAAAGTTAAAAAATACATTAATAATTTATATCTAAAAAATGCATTTGATTGTTATTAATTGCTTTAATTACTACGTAGACTAAAAAGAACATTCACTTAATAATTTTACTTTCGATATACGAAAACGAAAAATGCACGTGTTTGATTGTTAATAACCGGACATAAATTATTGTATTAAGCGCAGTAATCTCTGTCTTTGTGCTATCTTACGCAAGCAGACGTATCTATATATATTTTGATTATTTAGATATTTGCATTTGCCCAACTTGCTCCTATGCGCAACTAGCCCAGATCTGCCCTACACTAAAAGACGCATTTGATTAAATTAAATTAAATTTTTTGATTCAACAATTTGTTGATTGAATATGTAAATACGTTTGTATTAATAAAAAAATGACAAGATATACGGTCGATCCCTGCTGTTCGCGGCGCGTGCTCTTGTCGCCAGATACTACTATCTTTTGATACACAGAAGAATCAATGTTGATTACCAAATTTTTGTAATAGCTATCTAAAATCAGTTCAACCAAATGTTTTCATTAATAACCAATCATAATTTTATCCGTACGGATTTACTGTTTGGTAATATTAAATTTTTGTAAGGATAAGATTATGTTTCATTATATTAATCAAAACATTTGATTGAACCTATTTTAGGTAGCTATTACCCAACTGTTTTTTCTGTGCACGACGTAGCGCCTTATAAATAATGGCTACGTTCACAGAGAAAATGAATCAGTTAACGCTTAATTTGTAATAATTCTTTAATATAATTCTTTAATAATATTGATTCTTGCCTTTAGTTCTTTTGCTGGATCTAATGTAGAAACTAATCATATTAAAGAATCACTAAGCACTAACTGATTAGTTTTCTCTGCTGGATGCAGCCAATGTAACTACACATAAGCCTCGGTAGTATCAATTAGAGATGGGTCTCATATCGAAGTAAATACTTTCGAATTATGACTTCCCATTATGGCTTCTGCAATTGACAGCAAGCATCAAAGGTTTCCTATTCCGACTTCAATGTTCTCACATTCTAATCAATTTTAATTAGATGCATCAAAACATATTAATAAGAAAATTTTGTAATATTATATTAACATACAAATGTTTGGTAAATGTAAATAAAATACCAATCATGAATTTAATTTATACAAATTTTTATGTTAATATTACCAAATTTTCGAACTAAATTGTTTTGTTGTGCCAATTAAAGAACGTATTTTTTTATATCCAAACAAGCGATTTTGTTGATTCAATTAAAATGCAGTATAAATATATATGAATAATATTAATATTAATATTAAAAAAGATAATTACAATTAAATATGATGTAATTCAGGTTAAAATTGATGTTAAATTCTTAATTTGGATAAAATGATCGTTTGTATATTCTCTTTTTTTTAATTATAGTAATATAACATATTCTGTGCAAATATAATTTAGTATCACATTTAATTGTACATATATATATATATATATATATATATATATATATATATATATATATATATATATATATATATATGTACAATTAAATGTGATACTAAATTATATTTGCACAGAATATGTTATATTACTATAATTAAAAAAAAGAGAATATACAAACGATCATTTTATCCAGAAACTGTGTACATTCTCCGGGAACATATGTGAAAGGCGCTACTAATAATCCAATATCCTTTTCGTCAGTAGCCATGTCAAGTGGAATATAAATAGTTTTAACTAACGTATCATCTTTTAAATCGAAGATCAATAATTTTGGATTGCAAATTTGGTTAAGTCCGACTTCACCAGAATCCAAAACGAAGATATGATTGCATTTAATCTGTAAAGTGTAGATAAAAATTCAATTTTATATACTATCATTAGGTCGATTGTTGTATATGTGCATACGTAAATATGAGTAATATATAATAAATGATTGATCATGTAAATATATTGTTATATATAAATACAGAATATAATAACGTCTCAAAGAAAAGATATCAATATACTTACATATATTCGGTGAACATTGACAATACCATCACACATGCAACTTGTATTATTATGCCAACTCCAATCAGGATATGGGCGCAAAAGTGGCCCACCTGGTCCTGTTGTATTAGTTACTGTTGCCAAACTTGCAGGTACACCATGGTCAAAATATTTCGGTGTAGAAATAAATACTCTGCCATCTATAAAAATTTTGTTCATTAATTTACGTGCTCTATTAAAAATATAAATATTTTGTGAATTTTATGGCACTAGTGATAATATTGCATTAACAACACTGCATTAACAACAAAATTGTATATGCAATAAAATGTACACTTTATAATGTGATTATATAAACATTAGTTTAACTAATATCTTGACAAAAATCAGAAAGCTTAAAAACCGTTGACAATCATTCAATAACGATTCTTTTAGTGTTTATACACTTTGTGTAAAAAACGCTTACACAACATCATTGGGTTTAAAATATTTTCAGAACGCTCATAAAAAATACAGTATATCGTTTTTTGAAAGTTCTGTAATGTTAAAGCAACTCTTTTCAGAGGAAGTTCAGTAAGCGCTGATGCATCTTCGTGTAGAGATGCATCTTTACTGTCACTTGGAGATGCCGAAAAAACGTTCGACTTTGTTTTCTAAACGCTGCAGCTTTGTAATTTTCACTTTACGGAACACTACTGAGTGTTTCTACTCTCAAACGAACTCTTGCAAACGTTTATTTAAACGTCCAAAAAACATTCATGAAACTTCTTATTTTCATCAGGATATACATATAACCATATTATACTTTTTACTTGTTAGTAAAACCGTAGGTTAAGTTTTGTGTGTTATAAGAAAAATATTAATATTTACAATATGTACAAAATGATTATAACTTTTTCGAATATTCTGTTATCAACCAACCGTCTGCTTTAATCGCATCGAAGAAGAAGCATAAGTGAGGATCGTAAAATTTCGAATTTATAGCATTTTTCTTCTGCTGCTGATTCTTCCATTCATATTCACAATATTTCCATTCATATACAACATTCAATTCTACTCCAAAACTCACAATTGCCGTCGATAGAATTATTAGAATGCACAAAGAATACTTCATTTTTACCGTAGCCTACAAATAATAATGTTGTCTAATCAACTTGGTTAAAGTTTTTGCGACAAATTACACTTGTACGTAATAAATACAATAATTTATACTAAATAGCAATTTTTTGAATATTTTTGCGATGTTTAATAATTAGATCTGTGATTATTTTTTTGGATTGTGATACTAAAATACTCAATATATATTGGTAGATAAGTATATCGACTAAATGCGACTACGACGACTGGATGTTATTTATATTCTTTTTTAACGAAAAATATTTAGATAGAATTATACAATTCTCATTATATAATTTGCAATCATAATCATAGTCTTGTTAAAATAGAAATGTAATTGTACATCTATATGTGTAGATAATTTAAGATGTGTGCATGTATGTATATTAAAATTAAATTATTTAAATTATTTAAATACATGTATGTAAATACACATGTATGTTATTAGTACAACTGATACGAAAAATGACGTATTTCGTTGTTTTTATAGATAATGTGATAAGATAAAATATAATCGAATCGAAAGATACGTGATATACACGTCTGATGTCTATTGTAAGATTTTAAGCTTCCCATCAATTTTTTCGACTGGTAGAAAACCGACTTTCATTTTAATTTCATAAAATAGTATTTTAGCGCATTATTCACGTTTGTCTTTTAATAAATTTAACAAAATGAATTTTATCTTTTGATAAATTTAATAAAACAAATAAATTTATTTTTTGACAAGTTTAATGACAAAACGTAAATATTATATTATTACTGATTAAAACATCTGTGCATAAGCCACATCAAAATCTTTTTACTTTTCAAAAATTTATGAGTATCTGATAGCTTAATTATAGGATAAAACTATTGGTTGTGGATCATTCTTTAAAAAAAAATTAATATTTTTATCCAGAATAGTATTGAAACAATTTTTTTACTCTTTATTTTAGTCCTTAAAATTGATTTTTGATAAAATTAATTTAAGGATTAAAAAGATTATTCATATTAAGAACAACAAAAAATCATTGATCAATAACAATAATCACAGAGATGATGACATGATTGCGGTTTCTGAATCTAAGTAACACAAAAAAAAGATTTTTTATACTTCTGTTTATAAAAAAATGTTACTAAATCTGCCATGTACATGATCAATAAACACGTTTTTCAAAAATGAGTCGTTAACACACTTAAGAAATTTATAAAAATGCATAAAGATGAGAATAAATATATGTTCTATAATAACGTAAATAATAACGTATAGTATAAAATCAGTTGCAAAGACTGTAACACTTCTTACATGGGGCAAACGAAAAGGAAATTAATATCAGAATTAAGGAATACATGAACAATAAAACTGAATTTATCGAAACATTTACTTATTACAAATCATAGATTAAAATTCTATCATATCTTTCTATGAAATGGGAAAAATTAAAATATTATATATGGAATTAAATTATAATAAAAGACTAATTTCAGAGATATTATAAAAGAGCAAAATAATGGAATTACTGTGAAAACTAATACCGAATCTTTTGATGAGAATCTTATGTTTGTTTTTATTAGACTCTTTTTAAACTATATTGTGGATAGATCCTTTAATTTATATATAAGCAATCTTTAACCTCTTACCATTTGATGTCAGGCGTTTGTGCGATAAATTATATTTCTTGTTCAATATATATTATATATTACATGTACTTTCTTCTTGTTCACAATCTGTAAGTTGCTACAAATTTAAGTAAATTACTAAGTTTTCCTTACAATCAGTTTTCTATTAAGATTATCTTTATTATTTAATAGTTTTTAAAAATATAAAAAAATTGTTTTAACTTTAACTTAAAATTTTTTATATAACCTCTGATCATGATTAAATTCTGACATCATCCGCATTGTCGTTGCTTGGTGGTAAATATGTTTTTCAAAATTTGACGTTACCCGTTCTCGCCGAACCAAAGAATTAGTTTACAATGAGTTTTATGACATGGACACCATTCATCGTAAATATACAATAATTGCCTATTGATACCGCAGAGAAGATGTGACATCTGCGTTTATTTGTATATGAGATAAGATTCTTAAATAATCTGATTTATATTATATTAAACTTATGTAATTTTTTTCGAGTTGCTGAAAAGGACTAACAATAAGTAAAGTCCGAAACGTGCTGTATATATCTCATAAGAATTATTATAGAATAATAGAATAAATTAATCAATTGTCACTTTGTTTGCTCGTTTAAATTTGTTGATTTTGTATTTGATTTATTATTGCTTTGCAATCTTACGAGCGTGTAGAGAATATTTTAGAATAATTTAATATTTTTAATATTTAATCATTAAAATTGATCTAATAATTCAATTGAACATACATTAATTTATAAAGCATACATTTCGGCTCCAAATCAAATTATCCTTGGCAATATAAATGATTAATATACAAATTTTTTTAGGGCATTAAATTAACGTTTTTATTAAATGAAATAAATACTTTCCCATTATAACACTATTTATTGAACAAAAAGTGCTAAAAACGAAGGCTGTTGGAAGTCGACATGATAAACGAAGCACATGCAATAAATTTAACATAAAAAATCATTTAATAATTCAATTGAACGTACTTCGTTTCATAAACCGTAAATTTCGACATCAAATTGAACTAGTCTAACTTACAAATGATTAATATACAAATTATGTTAGATTCGCATTCTCTACAAAAAAAGGATAAACTGGAATATAATATAATGGACTGTAGTCACAAAGGCGAAGCAAGTACTATCTCAATTTGAAACATTGCTGAAACAGTTACATAGCTACATAGTTGTGTGTCTTTGGTACCTAACAGAAACACTTTCACAATTCCGCTCAACACTATAAACAGATGTGCATTATGATGTCAATGAAATAAAAGGTTAAAAGTTAAAACACATTTTAATATACAGATACATGTACATCACTGTTTAACGTCCAGCGATCATGTCTTTAATACTATACGCTGAATAATAATGACGACACATATTTCTGTACGTAATAGAATAAAAGATTAAAATGTATTTTAATCTTTTATTCCATTGACATTATAACACATGTATATTTGTGGTGTTGAGAGGAAGTGTTTATATGCATTTTAAAACTAAAAGTCATACATTAACGAAATTTAAAAGAAATTTTTTGTTTTATATGAACTAAAGTTTTCTTATTGAAGAAAAACTATTTGATAATATACATATAACTAATCAAATCATTGATTAATTATATGATGATATTAATTTGTTGAATTTACTAAATAAACAAATAATTTAATAATACAAAATTGTTTTGTATGATGTTTATAAATCTTTTGTAAATAGGAATAGAATATTTTGTTATCGGAACAAAATAATTGCATAAGAATAATATATATTTCTCACTTTTTGCAGAATGAAATTATGTTTGGCATTTTTGAACTTCCTTAGTTTCAAAAATTTATAGATTTATATAATTTAATTTTTAATCGTCCCGGTTTTATACATATCGAATTTCTCTTACAAAAAGACACGCCTTCTCTGACAACTTCTCGAAATGCTCTTCGCTGTACCGTAGTAGATTATTTTGTTGAAATTATTAAAAGGATACTTCTGTAATGATAACCAAACTTTATATTGTTATTTACAATACATAAATAACCAAATAAATGTGTATCATTAGATAAAAAAATTTGTTCATAACAAAGAAATACTATATTTTACTATTTTAACAAAATAATCCAATCGCCGACTTGTGAATAATTCTCTTTTTTTGTTATTACTATATCTTTTTTTCTCAGTGTATATCCAGTGTATATCCAGTGTTCTTACTATTTAATGAACTTCACTTAGATGCAATAAAAAAATTAATTAAAACTTTAATAATATTAACATACAAGTTTGGTGAACAAAAGCTGAATAAAATATCAACTGAAGAATTGTCTTATAGAAATTTTTACATTATTATTACTAAATTTTTCAACTAAATTGTTTTGCTACGTCAACTAAAGAATTTGTTTACCCATATCTAAACAAGAGATTTAGTTGAATCGATCAAATTCTGTTTAAATTATTTAAATAATGGATTTATTTGTGCTGTATGAATGCATACATGGACATTAATATTAAATCAAAAAGAAAAATTATAAATGAATATGATAAATGCAGGTTAAAATTTACGTTAAATTTTGAACATTCATCATGTATGATAAGATTGAATATTATAACTGAAATAATATTTATTGTTATATTTTGAAAAGCAAGCACTTACCATCGTCGATGATTGTCATACTGATACCGTCAGAAAAAATAAAATTGCCTGCTACAATGATCAAAGTATCAGTCAGTTTCATATAATCATATTCGATTCTGCATATACGCTTTCTAGACGAGTCATACATCACTAAAACCTTTTGTATCAGCTATAAATATTTATAAATATTTATATGTGTAACCGAAATAACGACCACTAATCGTATAATGCTATTCCTAATAAAAAACTAAGTCGAAAAATCCTCTACCTTTGTAATTTTCGCAATAGTTAATGAGATATTAATTAATTTCCAAATATTGCCGAATAAACAGATAAAGTCGATGTATAAGAAACTACTTTTTCGAATATTCTGCCATTAATCTACTTTCTGCTTTTTTTTGTATCTACGTTCTTGTAAGGGTCATAAGAGCTTTAGCATTCTCTTTCTGTTCTTGATTGTTCCACTCAAAGTCAAGATATTTTGATTCATTGTACAACGTTTACTTTTAAACTCACTAAAACTCACAATTGCCGTCGATAGAATTATTAAGGTGAACAAAGAATATCTCACTTTTACCCTAGCTTTTAGCCTAGAAATAATAATGTTATCTAAATAATCTAGTTGATATTTCCGCAACGAATTACACTTTCAATTAATAAATGCAATGAATAGCACATTTTTGAAGATTTCTACGTGTTTTAATAATTAGGTCTGTGATGACTTTTTGGATTGCAACAATAAAATAATTTAATTGAATTATATTGGTAGGATAGATAGGTATATCGCAAATGCAACAACTGCTTGTTATTTATATCCCTTTTTAACGAGAAATATTTTGAAGGAATCTCATTATACAATCTACAATCACAATCGTAGCCGCAAAGTCTCAGATATAGATGTAATGATAAATATACACATGATGATTCAAATACTTAGGCTCGGTTGCATCAACATTATTTTTTGATTTTAAGCAAAACTTGAAACTCTCTTTGTCCTTATCTCTTTTTAGTTTTAACGGAATAGAGAGTAAAACGAAATAGAGAGAATTTTAAGTTTCGCTTAAAATTAAAATAATGTTAATGCAATCGGGCCTTAATATGTTAAAATTAATAGTATACGTGTATGTGTTATTTATACAGCTGTTAAAAATAAAAAATTTATTTGTCGTCTTTACAGTATATGGTAAGATAAGGAAAATGTAATCGAATTGAACGATACGTGCTCGAAAAATTTCTTATCTTTTTTTGACTAATTTTTCTGACTAACATTGATTTTTATCTTAATTTTATAGTTTAATCATATATTAGCACATTACTTACTTCTGCCTTTTAACAAGAAAAAAATTGTCTTTTGATAAATTTAAATGAAAAACAAATATTATTATTAATATAAAACGTTATTACTGACTGATAAAATATTATTACTGATATAAAACGTTGGAACATCTGTGCATCCAAGCCACGTGAAATTTTTTTATTTTCAAAAAAAATTTTTCTGGTCTGATTTTTTCTGATCTTTTTCTAATTAAAATAACTTCTGCATATTAACGTATGTATACTGTGTTCTCACGTTTTAATTCATCAATTAATTTATTATTACCATCTAATTATTTAAAATTGGTTTTGTCTAAGACAAAGTCTCAAGTAAAAGAATTTTATGTTATATGTGTACATGTTTTTTACTTAATTTTTTATTTAATTTTTTACTTAATTTTTTTTTTATGTAAAATCATGCCCTTTTAATTGTATCATCAGTTTACGACAATTTGTAGATATGTAATACAATTTGTAGATTAAAATTCTATGTATTTATTATTTCAAAATAATTATTAATGTGAAATTGTCCGTATATAAATATTGTATAAATGATTTTTGCTGTGCATGTAGAAAACGATTCCCATTTATTTTTTTTCACGAAAATACTTTCAGAACTTTATTATAAAACCTATAATTATAATTGTGTAACTTTATATATATATATATATATATAAATGAGTTGTGACAAACTTACTCGTAATATCGTATGTAGCAACTTATTTATAAGTATTGTAATATTTAGTAAAAGTGTGTGTGTGTGTGTGTGTGTGTGTGTGTGTGTGTGTGTGTGTGTGTGCGTGCGCGCGTTATATATTGTATTCAGCACAGTAGTTTTCTACCACAAATATTCTATCACTTATAAGAATTTTTTTGTCTATGTGTGCAACTAAAAGATATATTTATTTCTCCAACGAATACTGTTCATTAACTAACAATAAGTTAAAAAATGATAATAAAAATGTGACTTATTTGTCCTTGATCTCCATTTGCTTATAACTCAATGTTGTTTTATATAATATAACAAATAATAATTAAAATCTGGAAACAAAGATATACATAAAGGTCCATATTCAGAACGCGCTTATAACGATGTTAACACTAACATGCTATAATTCACGTTACGCATATTATAGAATTTTAGAGATAAAAGTGCACCTTTATCGATAAAAGCGCGTTCTGAATACTAACTAAAATTTATAATATACATATACAGAATATAAATTACACTAGTATTTGTTAATTATTATTTATCGAAAAATATAAATGACCGTCGTCTTGACATTTTTATCGACTCAAATAATTATATTTTTAATTTTTCTTTAAAACATTACATAAAAATTATTTCAATGGCCTTCAAATTTCGTAGAAACACATGAAAATTTATTTTTTAATGTCAATTATAAGGTAAATTATTTATAAAGATATATATATATATATATATATTACATTTTTGTATTATTAAAGCTGTATAATAAATCAATATATTTTGACACGCGTGCATATTTTTATTGCTTTCTAAAAGCGCTTATTAAATTATAATATATCTCGAAAATTGTAATATAAACGTAGCTCATTTTAGTAATCAATAAAATCAACCATTTTCTGACCTATATGTAGGTATCAATTTCTATATCAATTTTTATTCAATTATATGCACGTATAGACGTCTCTAAATAGTTCACTTTCATATAGAAAATTTTAAGCGACATTCATATAGATATTAATAAATGTTTATTATTTAATTTTAGGAAATTATACACATTACGGATTTTCTTAATTTGTTACAATATTATGCATTTTAATGTGGAAATTAATACCTTTTTTATTTATGTGTTATAACGTACGTGTATACTTTTATAACGTTCGAATTTTATTACTCGTAATTTAGACGTAATATAATTAAATATAACAATTACTAAATAAATTAGATATTTTAAGTTAAGTTATAATTAAATAATAATAAATCAAATTATACATATTTGTGCAAGAGATGCATAAAAGATAATAAAAGTGCATATTCGGATGGAGAGATTAGGCGAGAAAGTTCGATTTTTTGGCGTTAGAAAATTAATGTATAAATTATTAGGAAAAATTATTAGGAGCGTAAAAAGTTATCGGAAGTATCTGAGCGTTTCGACGGCAGCGGCGTTGCATCTTACTTGCCACCGAAAGAGAGCGTGAGATTTCAAATCATTGTCATATTCTATATCTCAATGCGCATAATATGATATCCTGTCTTGTATAAGTTACTTGACACAACTATAATCAATAATTATTTTAATAATTAAATATATTGAATACTTTTATTTAAAATAATAATTAAACAAAAATTAAAACTTGATATCTGTCGAAAAATTGAAAATTTATAAATTAAATAAAATAGCAAATTCGGATGATGAGATAGACAAGAGTCGCGTTTCTCGAGATTGAAAATCTCAGAAAATATATCCGGAGTAACAGGAGCGCACGATAGCGAGAAGGTAAGGCGAGTTATCGGGTTTGCCGGTGCACTGAAAATTCCGAGAAATAAATCCGAAGTAACAGGAGCGCACGATAGCGAGGAGGTAAGGAGAAGAATCGGTTTGTCGACGCCCCGAAAATCCCGAGAAATAAAGCCGGAGTAACAGGAGCGCACGATAGCGAGGAGGTAAGGCGATGAATCGGGTTTGTCGGTGCTCTGAAAATCTCGAGAAATAAATCCGGAGTAACAGGAGCGCACGATAGCGAGGAGGTAAGAGGAGGTAAGAGGATATCCAACAACCTCTTCACTTATCCTGCTTTGCTAATACTTCAGGGGATTTTTCTGAGATTTTCGACGCCGAGAAGCATGATCCTTATCTATCTTACGCTCCAAATTTATCAATTTTATTGACTTACAGTACTTCTATCATTTTTTAAACTTTACACTGATGCGTTAAATTCCTGATTTTGTTTAATTATTAATTAGTAAGCAAAAGATATTCAATTATTTAGTTATTAATATAATCTTTAATTAGATTTGTTCAAATAATTAATATACAATCATGAGGAGAGAGATAATTCAAAACGAAAATCAAATATTCCATTTTCTTTAATTATGTAAATAAAATATTTATAATAGTTTATATACATATAATTTTATATATATATACTTATGTATGAAAAATTTTTCACTGGATCGTAAATATACATAAATATAATCAATCACTCGATTTTTTGTTTGATAATAATTTTGTATGTAACGTTTTTTCGCACACATAAAACGGTTATTTCATTGTTGTTCTAATGTGCGCAATAGTTATAAAAAAATATAATTAAAATCTAATTACAATATTGAAATATAGGTACGTATAATTAGACAATAGATATATTCGCAACGATTGAAATATGTGTCATTTAAGATGTTCCAAAAATTTATTAAAAAATAATACAATCTTCTGTGTGTAAATGCTATTTTCAATATGACTAATCGTCTTTAGGATCCCCAAGAGAGGATGTTCTTAAGACGTAGGATATCTTCCATCCTCTGAAGATCCATGCTGGGAAGCATGTAGAAAAGGGAACCACCGATTATAATTGGTGGGAGTGATTGGTGGAGAGCACTTTATAAATTGATTCATTTTTCTTACTTAAAAATCTACTTTCTTACTTCAAACAGAATATATTATAGTTAGTTTCTGTGACAAAAACGGGATAATTTGCATTAAAAAAAAATATTATTATTTCTATATGTATATATCACATAATTAATAAACAATAGCCAAATAAATCGAATATTATGTTACAATTAAATAAATAATAAAAACCTATAATTATACATCTATAGAATGTATGAAAATTAAAAATACATAGGACGAAAAGTTAAGCGAGAGAGTCGAGTTTCTCCGTTTCTCGGCGTCAGAAACATCGTATAAATTAATAGAATTGTTAGGAGCGCAGGAAATTAACAGAGGTATTCTGAGCGACAGGGTCTCCCCACTTTGCCGCTGTGTAGCATCGCAGTCATTGGGCAATGGGCGGGACCTTCTTGTCACGTGTTAGAAGAACCTGCTGGCGCTCTTATTGGTTGCTGTGCATGGAAGCTATCCTGAGGTGGGGGTATAATAAGTGGGGTTTCGCTCAGACTTGACGACCTCTTCGCTCGACATGCTGTCCTAGTATCGGCGCGATTTTCGAGCTTCTAACGGGATGCGCTCGTCAGTTCACGTTGTCACCTACTTCCTCTTCGTCTAATATACTTTTCTAGTTACTTTAACTTGTTTTCTGATCATTATTGAGACTAATTTCGACAGTTCGTCGAAATAAAATCTTCTCATAACTAACTATAGCTTTTTAATAAATTTTTGGAACATCTTAAATGATACATATTTTAATCGTTGCGTTATATCTATTGTCTAATTATACGTATTTATATTTTAATATTGTAATTAGATTTTAATTATATTTTTTAATAACTATTGCGCGCATTAGAACAACAACGAAATAGCCGTTTTATTTTCTGTAATGCATTTGTCTCTGTCAAAAATTATTACTTCTCGAAAAAAATTAATGTATCAAATGAAAAATTAAAACCCAGATGCTGCAGTTTTAACTCTCTCTAATCAAGGTAAATTCTATTAAATTAAAACGTAAAACGCAAGTGCTATCTTTTGTTATTTACTTAACTCTAATGATATATTATATATCATTCGTATAAAAGATTTGATATCAACAATTGGCGCGAAGTTAAATCTCATATAATTTGGATACCAAATTAAATAAATAATATCAATTTTCATGATATGTATCATTCGTATAAAATATTTGATATTAACAACTGGCGCCAACTTAAATCCCATAAACTAAATTAAGTAAAGAATACAATCCATAACTTCTTTAATTTTTTGTGATAACACTTGAATATATGTAATTATGGATTGTTTGAAAGTTTGTTTGAATTATTTGTTGAAGAAAACAATGTTTATTTGAATTGTACTACTAAACATAATTACATTTATACAATCTGATTTACGCCGAAATTATATTATAATATCCGACATTATAACTACTAACTATACTATATTAGATATTATATATACGCTGTTTTACGATAAAATTATTTCATCGATATAATAATTTTGTTATAAAATGTTTACATCTAACATCAATAGTTATAACAACGTTTTAACTTCGGTTTAAATCGAGTTGTAGGAACGTACTATATGTCAGTGCAATGATGAGAGTTTGTTTTTTATATTTGTTATCAAATGAACATAAAAGTATTTTCAAGAAATCTTATTATACAGCAAATAATTATAAATATAACCTCATTAAAAGTTTTGCACATCGACGTTAACATAATATTTATAGATATAGTGATATTATTACTCATCAATAGTTAGCATGTTACATACATAGTATATTATCAAAAAACATTAATAATGGAAAATAACATTAATAATGGAAAACAACATTGTACAAAATGGTATTCAGAATTTTTAGTCTGATGTTGCAAATAAAACTCGTACGTCCTATGAATTACTATCACACTCTTGAAGTAATTCTTATGTTTTAACACTGCCATCGCTTCTACTATTACTGTAATGCATTCTGAAGTCCTTTTTCAATCGATTTTGATGACCATAATTGCGTTTCGATATTTATATCAGTATTAAAAATCTATAATATATGTTACGGACACCACAAATTTTTAGTACTGATAGTATATATATTGGTACATATACAACCTCTGTCAAGTATTGTCTAAAATGTTACAATGTGGGCTCACAATGCATTTATCACATAGCAGTTTCTAATTAAAGACATATGGTTTCCCACTCTCATTATTCGCCAAATTTAACTCAGTGCGACATTTTTTTATACCTATACATAAATGAAAAATTGAAAAGACATTGTTTTGAAGATATTCAGGACTATTGAAAAATTTTTCCCAGAAAGAAGTGCCATTTTTAAATACATAATGCTCGTCGAAAACGACGTTGTATAATATACAACGGTATATTATATGCAAGAAGACTACTTCAAATATGATAATAATCAAGAAGAGAAAACTGAGACAAGTCTTGTTAGAATTTTAATGCATATATTATAAGTGTTATGAAATACATGTTTCATACAATACATTTATTTCATTTAAGAAATTAAATCCAATCTGCGCTCTTTATATGCTTTGGATATTTATCCCGCGCTAAAAATGCCGCTATAGCATTTGTTGATCATGTTCGTCCAAGCAATGATCCCGCAATATAAATTTATAATGTTATTAATAAAGGAAAGCAATAAAACGTTAATCATCTAAATTCTGGTATTTATAAAATACTTTTTATAAAATACTTTTGTAAATACCAGAATTAAAATGAAACGAGGAAAAGATTAACTTTTTACTGCTTCCCTTTACTAATAATATTAGTATGCAAATTGATGCTCTGGCTTCATTGTCTGAACAAACATAATCATTTCCTATAGTTTTTTAGATGAGTAGTTAAACGCAAAATCCGTTTTTAAAATTTGGCTATCATATATCATTGTGAGAAAAATGGTGTCAAGGAGGCAAAAAAAATGATGATTTTGACGGTTTTTATTGTAATGCTAGTGGCAAATTCTTTTTCAAAAAGTTGGCAGATAAATCTTTTACAGTATACAATTATGTAAGTAGTGTGTATGTGTGTGTAAAATTCTTCTATATTTATAACATAAAGTAAATTTAAAAACGTATGTAGTAATAATAATATTGTGTAAAAGTGTTTGTTAAAATATGAAACCTAACACACGTTTCAAGGAATCAAATCCATCTTCTTTTGTATTTTTGCTAAATCCATTTCGAAATAGCGGATGTTTACTTCATTTAGGTTTACAGTACCAAGAACGTAACGATGATATCTATCTGATAGGCCTATCAATTTATTCCAATAATATGAAGTTTTTAGCGAACTTATAGCTTGAAGTTTTTTATCGTCTTGTGCAAGTATCACCTAAAAATTAATATTTTTTTACAGCGGATAATTGTATAATAACGATTAAGTTAAACAATTGTTAATAAAATTAAGAATAATCTATTATCGCTTCAAATGTAAAGAATAATTGCATTTGGATGTCCTACCGTGTTTTTGCCAGATTTTTGAAAAACATTCGTTCCTAAAATAGCATTTCCATCAGAATCACTGTAAAATATTGAATGTCCTGCTGATGCGATTTGTCCTGAATCACTTGGTATTTTAATCGCAATTTTAGTTTTCTTATTAGCCTCTTCTATATTTGGACATTTTAGTAGTGATTTGATTTTCATTTTATAAATTTTCGTTCCCGGCGTAGTAACATAATAAAGATCTAAAATATAAAAATACAAAAAAAATCATAGATTAACGAAACGCTGATTATTTGCAAGGAAATCTTATATGTTTTATAAATTGTTATAAACGTGCATTAACACAAATGTACATAAATATTAATAAAAAAAAAATATGAACATAAAAAATGTGTTAATATCAGATTTTAACAGTGAAGTTAGGATTCTTAATACTTGTCATGTATAATAAAATTAAATATTACAAATTACATTTAAAATAATATTTAATGCGTTATGCAAGTACTTACCATCATAAAGAGTCACTATACTGAAGATACCGCCATCAAAACGAAATTTTTGATTTGCTATGGAGGCAAAATTTGAGATTTGCTATGGAGGTAAAATTTGAGGTCGGTTTCATGTAATCGGATTCAACTCTGCACATACTTTTTACAGATGAATCATACACTATTAAACCTTTACCTTGTACATCACCCATGAATACCTGCAAATTCATAAATATTTATACGTATTTATATTAAATTTATTATTATTAAATTACTTAAAACAAAAAAATACGTACGAGATGTATAGTTAAACGTATAGTTAAACAATATTTATCTGGACGAACATGTATCTATTATTACGATTTATACAAGAGAGGATGTACTAACAATCATTTTATGCAGGAACTGCGTGCATTTTTTGGGAATATAAACGAAAGGCTCTAATAATAATCCAAAACCCGTTGCATTATTAGCAATATCAAATGGAATATAAATAGTCTTTACTAGCGTATCATCTTTTAAATTAAAGATCAATAGTTTTGGATTACAAATGTAGTCAAGCCCAATTTTACCAGAATCCAGAACGAAGATGTGATTGCATCGAATCTAGGATGAAATAATTCTAATTTGATATATTATCAAACTAATTGCAATGTGCATATATAAATATTTATATACATAGAATAAATTATTGAGTATTTAAATATTATTATAATCAAATATAAGATATGTGATAAAAATCATTGAATGCGCACTCGTGCAAAAAAGGTACTTACGTTTACTCGTAACACATTTACCATGCCATCGCACATATGATCACTATTATGCCAACTCCAATTTGGATATGGTCGCAAAAGTGGCCCTCCTGGTCCTGTTTCATTAGTTACTGTCGTCAAAGTAGCAGGTGCACCAAAACCCAGTTCTTTTGTAACAGTAACGAATATTCTACCATCTATAAGAATCTCGTTTGTGAACTTACGTGCCATTAAAAGTTATATTTATTTAATCAATTTTATGGTAGTGGTATATCTTGCATTAACATCATTAAAGTGCATTTATTAAACATTCATATAATATGATTCATATAATATGAGTAGTGGTTAAATACTATAAATTAAGCTTTTGCTTAGAAGAATATTACTAGAAAATTATTGTAACTTTTACAATTATCATTCATTTACCTTTAGCTTTGTCTGCATCAAGTAACGTACACGCAGAACGATTGTAAGTGCCAGACTTTATCGCGTCTTCCTTCTGCTCATTGCTTTCCCATATATAGTCGACATATTTCCATTCATATATATAATTCACTTTAATTCCAAAAGTTGCAGTTGTCATCCACAAAATTAGCAAGGTACACGAAAGATATTTCATTTTATCAAGAAACGAGTTAGTCTTGGAAGTTAGAATTACGAATCCCAAGAAAAAATATTGCACAAATGTTCTTTATATTAAATGTTTATTGAAAAAAAATCATATATTCTATTAACAGTGTTGTTATTTTATGTTCATTGAAATTACATCATTTTGTGATGTAAATGCACTTATTTCAAATAAGGTGCTGCCAAGAATTTCACAAGTTTGCGATACACTATTAACGGTTATTCAAAAAATTGACTTTGATGCGTTCAATTTCTTTGTTGTTATTGTAAATAAAATAGATTTTGTTGCAACTCAATGTTCCTCTTCGATTTTTGTAATAAATTGCACTTTACAATTATAAGATGCAATAAATTGCTTTGGAAGCAATTTTTGAACAGCAATTTTTCTTTTAGGGCACATACAGTGTATATGTAAATGAAAATGAAAGTTTTTTCATCTAATTGTTGAATACAACAAGTTGCTATAATAAGTAAATTTTTGAAAATGGTACGTCTTTTAAAAATTAGGTATAACTTTTTGGATTGCAACAATAAATGTAACTAATACGGTGGTAAACATTTATGTCACAAATGTAAATATGATGATTTGCTATTTATATCTTTTTTTAAACGTAATACACATGTCTTTAAAAATATCTTTGAAACATATGGGGGACAAAGGAGAACCCATTGGCATGCCAAAAATCTGTTTAAATATTTTATTATCAAAACTAAAAAATTTAGAATTAATTATAATCATAATTGCTTTGATAAATTCATGTAAAGGAATCGAAGTCTTATTCTCCATAAGATTCCACCTGCGTTCAATGCTTTTTGATACTAATTCGGTCGGAATATTCGTGTACATGGAGACCACGTCAAATGATATAATACTATAATTTGTATCAATTGCTTTACCATTGAGTTTATTTACTAAATCAAAGCTATTTTTAACGAAACTGAAATTTTTTATATTATTATTGTCAATGATTTCCTTTAAGAAAGTCGCCAGTGGATAAAAAGCACTATTAATACAACTGACAATCAATCTTAAAGGGTGACCTTCTTTGTGAATTTTTGGCAAACCGTAAGATCTCGGAAGTTCGCCGTCCGAAACGTACAATTTTTTATATAAATTAGAATCAATGTACCCCTTATTTTTCCAATTTTTTATCATAATGTACATATTTATAATATATAACGGAAAAAGAATGTACGCATAATAAAAGCTATTTGCAGTCAATCATTAAAATGCTTATAATGTCAATTTTAGTAAACCGAATGAAATTCCTTTGATTAAAAATGAACGGAAAACGTAAATATGAGTATGATCATTGAGTCAAAAATTAAAAGAGTTTCGGGTGCAAATAGTACGTTAAAATTAGAGACAATGCGAAACACAATCTTGTCTCCTCGTTGTTCTAAGACATAATGCTTTGAACAATGTATGTCTATATATATGTAAATATATGTTTAAAGTACTTGTCACAAGACTTCCAATCTCTCTGTCTGACAGAACCGATGATTTTTATCTTAAGATTTCACGTGGCTTAATCATAGCACATCATTTTAGCACATATTTTATATTTGTTTTTTAATGCAAAATACCATAAATATCAATACTGATACAAATAGTAATTTTTACTAAAGCGAATAGCTTATAGACAACAATATTATATAAAAGCATTTCTAATATACATTCTAAATTTTTAAATGCATTGTTCAAATAAGTAGACAAATCATTATAAAACAAAAAATAAATTTTAATATTTCAAAGCTATAAAAAACCAAAGTTTTATCAAAATTTTTATGTCATTGTAAAGTACCATTTTTTCCTTTTAAAATCTATTTTGAATGGATAATGTATGATATTTTTAAACCCAGATATAACTATTAGTAGAGAACTATGTCATACTTCGAAGTTATATCCCCTGCCTGTCTGTTGTTGTTAGAAATAGAAGAATGAAGATTTTTCCGTACTGCCTTGATTGCATTTTGATATATAAATCTTTATATTTTTTTATTCATTCTAAATATATTTTCTCATTATTCCTGCTATGTATCTTTTACTTAAAATATTTTCCGTACTATGAATATGAATGAAACTTCAAATAATTTTAGAATACTACTAAGTAAATTATGCTTCATCTTATCATACATGCTTCATATAGCAAAAATTTAATATAAAATATCATTATAGATCAAATGTTATATGTAATAAACCATACATTCTTATGTGTGTACTTTTATTTTATTGGAAGTCATTAAAACGTAAAAACCAATCGATATTAATGTTGCAATATTATCAATACAATCGTTCAATAACTTTGATTGGAAATATCAGTGATTAATATTAAACAAAATATTTCATTAGAAAGATACAATCATTTAAATTTGTTTCTTCAAAGATTTTTTGAAGAACAATATGTATATTTCAAAATCAATTACTTAAAATCTTCGTTGTTAAATTAAGTATTTTCTCTCTTTCAGATATTATTTTAATAAATTAATTTTAAAACTTCATAAAAATTCTTATATTTTGAGAAAGCTTTTAAATAAAATATCTATATTGTCTGTTTCGCTACCCATCAAAAGATATTTTTTCTTGTTTAAATTATTTATCCTTTCATTTCGTTTTCTTAATCGTTTAAAAAATGTCTCAAATGGTCTTTATTATCATTTTATAATTATATTTGGGGGTTTAAATATAAATGTATTTTAGTTTGCATGCATTTTAAAAATTAAGAGAATACTAAATTGAGTTAAAAATAATTTAAGTTGGAAAAATACTAATATATACTATATAATATAAATTAGAAAAAATATACTAAATTAAAAACATTTTTAATAATTATTTCTAACCTTCAAATTTCATATATATAAAAGTATGATAGTAACATGCGCGCGTGCATATTTGTGTCAATGCCTTTGTTGATCAAGAAAATTCCAACTGTATTCGATTCACTACAGAAAAATCTATTTTTGTAGCCCTACTCTAATGTAATTGAATTTAAAGTCGCATTAATTCTTTTTCTTTTATAACATCGTCAATGTTTGAAAATTTTTCGATGAAATTTGAAAATCATGTTTTGTAGAATTCAAAAAATATATAAGAGATATAAAAAAATCAATTCTTGTCTCTAAAATAGAGAAATTTCTTAATATAGATGGGGTAACTTTCTTGATTATAGCCTTTATTTAGAACCTAGACATCATCTAACACTATTTTAATTTCATTGATTACAAAGCATAAGCCGATATTTAAATTTTTATTTCATCAGGACTGCATTAAATACATTTCTAAGATGTTATAAATCGGTTACAGAGAGAAGAGAGCGGCGTTATTTAAATAAAAAAATTGTTAAGTTATATTATTATACATAAGAAGGTCTTAAACATAAGACATAGACTTAAATATAAGAATAGACTATGAATAGCGGCCATATACAGGGTGTTTTTTTAAGCCCGATAGATTTTTTTAA
>NW_011627706.1:353473-386718 GCF_000204515.1 Acromyrmex echinatior | reverse complement strand
GTTCAAAATTCAATGCTTACAAAAATTATATTTTCGTAATTGTATGATTATTTTTCATCAATTATTTTTCATGAATTGTATGATTATTTTGCATGAATGCATTAACACTGCATTTTTTAAATTAATTATTATAAGTTATTTTTTTATTCAGTTTTAATTTGGATTTTAATTTATTTTATTTGTTGCAGAAGTAATTTTGAAGTAATTCTCCTTTTACATAATTTAAATAAAAGGAGAGTTACTTAAAATTTAGAGAAAATAATTATATATTTTTTCTAAAATAATTATATATGTATATTTAAGAAATTTTTTATATTACGTAAAACATTTAAAGAACTCTTTCAAAACTTTTAACGTTCTCTATGGATATTTTTTTTAATAGAAGCTATCTTTAATGCAGTAGGTTTCAATAAATTTATTTCCAATAATTAAATAGAACCGAAGATCGGAGGTTAAATTTAATTCCAAATAGATTTATTTTAATCTGTATTTAATTTGAAAGTATTTAAATATCCCTTATAAAACGTTCAATATTAAATGCTAAGACAAGTTGAGGAATGTTTTCTTCTAATATTTTTAAATTTTTTTATGAAAATGTTTTTCGATAATAATAAAATAAATTACAAATTACTTAATTCAATTTAACTCAATTTTTAAAACTCAAAATTGAACCAGATAAAATACATGAACTTGTATCTTGTCGAGTCAGTTAGAAGATCCATATAGAGATGTTCATATATCCCGACCTCGAAACGCTCGAAACGCTCGAAACTTCGTGTCGTATATAGCAATCGCGAAGTGGAAAACTTCGAGTCGCATTAGGCGAGTCACCGAGGAGTTTGAGGAAGATAGTGATCGATTTCGTTTTACATCGGAGACTGTCGAGCGTCTCGCACCGAATTTCAATGTAACGGAGCTCTATAAAAGTCGGGAGGAAGTCGAGTTGTTTGCCCAGAACTACCCCTAATGACATCCGATAAATCAAAGACACTTCAATCTGTATATAACATGTAGAATTGCGAGATCTTATTGTTAATTTATGTAGTACACTTTTACAGTTTATTTCTTGACCCTAAATGTGCGTCGAAAAGCATCACAAAATCTCACGTTGTTGTCGCACAGAATGACGGAAACGTCTAGTACGACCCGAGTCCTCGTCAGGTTCATTCGCTTTTCAACGGAAATTATCGGACCACAGTGAATGTAATCCGTGTAACTATTCCCTAGAGAATGAGAATGCAATCGAGCACTTACCGGGGTTTCGCTCCGTCTGCTTCTACAGGATCGAAATGGCAAGCGACTGTCGCTAACCGCCATCGGCGTTCGTACACATCCATGCTTATATAGGTCTATACGCGCGAATGTACGTGTATGTATGTATGTATGTACATATATGTCTGCGACGAGAGTGAAAGACTGCGAGAAGGGTCAAGCAATGACGATCGCCAGGGGTGCTCCCGTCGCACTTTTCCGACTCATTTTCTCCGCCGATATCTCCCGTCTCCGTTCGTGCTCGTAAATGTGAACGGCCCTTAGGCGTCGGCGTGTCTGTCGTTACCGCGAGCATAACTGAGGACGAGCGGTAACGATGGCGGAGACGAGAATCCGAGGAGAGAGAAAGAGAAAGAGAGAAAAAAAAGTAGAACGAACGACGTTATCGTGATCCCCGGCGATCGACATTTTACGACTGACCCTAACGTGTGTCCGATATGACGAATAACGTCGCTCGATGGGCGCTAAAACGTTAGCGTGTGCGAATATCATCCGTTCCATTTTCCAAGGTCCATTGAGTCTTTTCTCGCGGATGTCGAAAACCATGTCATGCGAATTGCGCCGTGCTAATTTGATTTTCATTTGCTTGCATCTATCGATTTAATTTGGTAAAGTAATATTCTAATATATTTTATTTATTAATTAGAACGAGCGATAACAAAAATGTTAAATTAATATTCCAGTTTATGATAGGGTAACTCCGATAAATACGCCGCGCTGGGATTTATGTTGCAAAAGTCAGAAAAAATAGAAGGAGGCAGTAATTTTCCCGCAACTACCCTGTTACATGTCTTTATGTTATAATGTAGTATTGTGTTATAATTTCAGTTTCTTATTGTTAATAATGAAATATTAATATTAATGAAATTATTGTGAGTTAAATCAATTTGTCACTATACTATTGTAATAAGTAACGCCATAAATAATAATCATAAATTATAATCTACATAAAATAATTACTGTAGGGCGTGAAAAAGACTTAGTGGTTATTTCGTGATATATACGTGTAGTGGAATAGTAAAGCATGTGTAGCAAAATACAAATGCTTTGCTTTTGTAGTCTTTGTTTAGTTTGTTGTCTTGTATATCTGTTTGGGATATATAGCATTTTTAGCGAACGGGATTTATACCCAAAGCATACAAAATGCGCAGATTGAATTTAGTGCACTAAATGCAATAAACGCATTATATGAAATATGTACCTCATGTCATAACTTGTAATATATGTAGGAAAATTAAGTAATTATTATTTATTACTTTGTATACATACTTATTCCTTAATATAACTTTATAAACACATTTTATGAAGTATCATTATACGTTTTATTTATATGCACTATTTGTAAATTTTTCATGGGCCGTACATACCTTTCCTCCCCCTATGAGTAGTCATACATCCTACCCCTATGGGATATACTGCAAGGGTTTCAAAAAGTTTATTTTTTAATATGAAAAATAAATATTTCGGATTTCTAATATTTTTTTCATAGTAATAGACAGTACAAAGTTTTTACTGATATAATTCGTTTACTATAAACATAGTAAATAATACTTAATAAATTAAGTTATTGATAAGTGCGGCGTATATACTGGAGTTACCCTATATAATTCATTAAAAACTAAGATTAACTCATTTTTAAATATTTTACCTACTTTAATTTATTTCTACCAAATATTGTTCATATTTATAATAGTTATTATCTCTTTACACATTGACTAACAATAAGATTACTTATTATATGTTCGAATATTTAACAAAGAAAAAGAATTTATACAATTAATTATAGAAGATTTGAAGTAACAGGATCTTTTCACTATTACATTGTACTTTTACTTTTATTTTTTGACTGTAATAACTAATAATTTATTAGCTTTTATATATTTTATATCATTTATATTACTTTCTTTAACTCTATTATAGTATCGTAGTATTCATATATCGATTTTATCTATATTATACTTTGTATTTTAAATCTTACTAATTATTTTGGATATTTAATTTAGGATAAATAGTTTAACAAATTTTATTTATGTTATGTTTTGTAACAAAATTAATTTAACTAATATTATTACGACTGAGGAAAATCAAATAAGACAGAAATTTGTTTCGTTAGTTTAAATTTTAATGAATTATACCGGAGTATTAATTTAACATCTTTGTTATTGCTCGCTTTTGATGAGTTAATAGATTTATTTATTTCATATTTTTTACATTAAATTAAATTATTACGAGCAAGACATTAATTTGTTAATAAATCTTTCCTAAAAAACATTTTAATATATATTATGTTATAACTTTCAATAAATCTACGAGAATACTTCTTATTCAAAAAAATTCATTCGAAGTAAAAAATTTTGACATTACAGAAAGAAAAAATTTATTGATTGTGTTACTTCCTTCAAATAAATTTTTGGTTATTGCAAAAGTAATATTACCATATTTTAAAATTCATTTTTTACTATTGTTAAAAGTTGTCTTGTATGAGCTGGTCTGGGTAAACTCTCTTAAATTTCTTTCATTAGACTTCGAGATCGAAAATTTTATTAAGCTTTTTTAATATAGGCGATACTTTACTGTCTACGCTGCTATTATATTTGCCACTTACTAATACAAGTGGAATTTTCTTTCTAAAGGGACAATAAAATTGTTTTTTCTCTCTCTTACTGCCCGTTTCTCTTTTTATTCCTTGGAGGAAGGAAAGCGACACGCTGAGTAGATATACTATCCAATAGCATTGTTCGCACTTGCTTCAGCTTCCCAGCGCTCTTTATTTCTTATTTATACTCGCGCTCACAGATTGTAACAGCGCAATTACAATGAAAGCGCAGTTGTGATAGTGCACTACGATCGATTCGGCCAGCGATGTAACAATGCAACGTACACATCTATAATGCGTATACAGAAGAGTTATAAAAATAATTCTTGCAAAACATCATTCCAGACAGCTTCGAAATGTAAAATGGGTCGTAGAAAGAGATCCCTTACGAGCAGTAACGCGCCAGCTTTTACTCTCGTCGCGAAAGAAAAAAAAAAGGGCGCAGTACATTCGTAATGAGATCCTCCATCGAAAAAGTAAATCAATTGAATTATTCACTGAAAAGGCTCGTTCGTATAAATGAGATATAATGGCAGCACAGAACTTCCCGTTTGATTTAATCGCACGGAGATGTGATGCGTACACAAACCTGACATTTTTTTTAAGCACCTGTTTCCTTCCATTTTTTAACGCATCGATTTTGCCAGCGTTCTTTCGGATACCTCATTCTTCTGTTTGTAAATCACAGTTGCATGAATTAATATATTAGCGTTATGTAAAAATAAATTGAACATATCGAAGAAATGCATCGATTAAAAATTCCGAATCATATTATATTATATGTCGTTAGTTATTTGCTACCAATTCTGATTTATTTAAAATTAAGTATTAAAATATATGATATTCAATGGCGACGATTTTAAACTTAAAACTAATACGTCATACTTTCGATATGGAACACGACCACATTTTTTAATAAATTTTTTATATTTTTAATGTTGAGGCAGTTTTTAATTAAATATTTCTGTGGAGTTTTCTTTATATTTTATTTTATAGATTAGCATTTTAATTCTTATCTAAATGATATATATCATTTACGTCTCATAATAAAAGCGTATGCATTATACACCTGCAGAATGCAAGATGCAGGAGCTCAATTTTCGTTGCATTTTGCTACGTTCATTTTTTGTGGATTTATGATGTTTTGAAAATTTAGCTCGCGTCCTATGCATGGAAGAATGCCGCACATATTTTTTGCATGTAACTTCACACTTGTGTTACGAAAAAAAACTGGTGTAATACAACACAAAAACACGTATAATACAAGTACTTTGAAAAATGATGCCTCCGTCATGACACATATACGCACTAGCCAACTTTACCACTCGATCGTGATATATACAATCGATATAATCGTCAACATCTTCAATTAAAAAAATCTCAACAAGCAGATCTTGATCTTGATCTTGATCTTGTTCGAAAACTAGAACTCTCTGCTTCTAACAGGTGTACAATTACTTACCTCGCGCAATTAATTTGCGAGATATCATTGATTAATTACAAAAATGAAATTAATTTCGTGTTAAAATTTATTTTCGTCGCTTCAAGTAATAATTATCATATATTCAAATTAATTTTTCATTATATTGTATTTTGTCATATTTTGCATCTCAATAACATTTATATTATGTGATTTTATTAAATAATGAAAATAACATTGTATCTTCTCATTAAATCATCATAATAAAACGCATAAAACTTTGCTCCGTACTCATAATGTTGATCATATGTTAAATATACAAACTGTAACTAAATTAACAAAAACTTCAAAGCGAAATGCGAAACATATTAATAATTTAAATACTACAGGCACATGTCCCCAACATATGATATATGGCTTATAGCAGGTGTATTCAGCGTAGTATTTTCTTTCTAATTTATAATATTCATTAAATAATTAATTTTCATAAATAATACAAATATATGAGAAAAATGAAAATATTTTAAAGCTTTAAAAATTTTAGAGCTACATATTATGCAGTCGAACTTTAATCTTGATGAAAATAAGAAATTTGATCGCAATGCTCGTTATTGCTAGTTGAATATTGGTAACGCAGAATGGCTTTTTCATGCATAAAAGTTTAATATGTGTTTTGCTCTAAATCGTTAATGATTTCAACGTGGTACCGGATGAGTATAGATAACTTCAACAATATACTTATTGCGCGTACTTGTATATATATTTAAGTACTTATATGTAAACGCATGTCTGCATATTGTTGCATATGTCGAAAATTAAGAACTCTTCTGCCTCCTTCCATTTCACCCTCAGTATTATTTCAATTTTCATACATCATTGATCATAAAATCCCATAATTTATTATAACAAGCTTCAAGTGCTCGTCGCGATGGATAAAACATTTGAAATTATTCAGTAACTATTACAGAAACGTGACGATCAAAAAATTATCACTGCTATTGATTTCTTTTTATAAAAAAACAATGAGCTTTAGCTTTTGTTATTTTGTTTTATTTTATCGAACATGTATTATTTTTCTATTATTCTTAAAGATTGTATATTGCTTTCACTTTTCCTCAAATATTTATTACACTATCACTTACAGAACCGTGTATATGTGAATGTATACGATATGTAAATGCATGTAAATATTTGCAATGTATTAAGTTTGGGTCTATGAATTCGCTAAGCTCAAATGACTGTGCAGATCAGTCATCCCTGCGAGATGATCGATCGTGAAAAAGCCAGAGATTCGTGTCGCCCTCTCTATGCGGTAGTAGGTAACGGAGCAGAAAGGGGTGCTCAGCTGGAAGTCACGAAGGGTGGCCTTGAACCACGACCGGATATCCTGCACAACGTCATCGTCCGTCGACAAAGACGTTGACCTCAGGATATATTTTCTCTAGAGCCATGTAAATTACTAAGCGACGTGCATCGTATATTTAATCGCATAAATGTTTTATCATTTTATTCTCTTAGATATCTTTGTTAATAATTTGTTCAATGTGTTTTCTTCAAAGTCGCTTATAATAATGTTTTGATTGTCCCAATTACTAGCAGAAATCTTATTAAAAAGAGATAACTGAAAAAACAAAGAGATACTATTTAAAACATTGATTTTATAATTAGCTGAACTCTTTTTATAAATAACACTCTTTTTATAAGTAAAGAACGCACGACCAAGATCGATACTAATCAACAAAAATAAACTTCAGATATATCGGAAGATAATATAATCTTGCAAAGAATTTGATCCATTTTTAATAATATTTAAAATTCTGTCCTAGTATATTAATATTTCTTTAAGAGAAATGTATATATTTAAGAGAATTACTACATTTGTACATATGATTCAACGTTCGCTTATAAAAATTATGAAATTAATACGCTTCGTTCACTTCGTTTGTTGTAAAAATTACATTTAATTTTGCAAAAAAAAAAATTTATAATTTTGTATTGTTCAACGAAGCCTGAAGTTGATGAACACTGAATGATAAAGGGTTCCGCGCTTTTCTCAAGGGTGGCGCCACGAGATACAAGCTCTAAAGCTTTCGCTGCAAGCATAGCTTCAGCATCAGAGATGCTGCCGTCTACCGGACGTTGGAGTGTGGCTCTCCGAATAAGCGCTGGTTAACAATGACCAATATTTCCGGCCACGTCACGAACGTTACCTTCAGTCGAGTGAATCATCTTTCTACATTTAGGGGCTGAAGTAATAAAGTTCATTTAGTACGAAAAAATAGCTGATTCATCAGTTTTTATTGAGACGTGACGAGTCTGATGCAAATTAATGTCATCCCAATTAATATCCAATCAAGAGAAATATCATCAATCAAGAGAATTGTCTTAAACGCGAGACAATACAATTTAAAAAACTATGTGCCTGCGTACTGTTTTCAACATCTGTTTCTTTCAATCGCGACAAACAAGTTCTAATTTGTGCAATTTTTGTCTGCCATATTGATTTTAAACTGGTATTTATAAATGTCGACGTCTCTAATTCGGTCGCTTTTCGACAATGTGCTGCTTTTTAACCGTTCACCGATGGACGAAACACAGCCTGTACAACGTGGGTGGTGAGATTTATTCGCATTTATTCTCCCGTCCGATCGCCTTGATCTTACGCTTCAAAAGACCCCGCTTTGCTCGAGCGGCGAGCGCTTTGCAATTATAAAAAGGTCCGCCCTCTTTTCGTCCTTGCCCCCCCTTCAGTCCCACCCTTTCTCCACTTAGTACTTTCGTTTTTTCCCCCCTTCCTCCTCTTTTTGTCTCTCTTTCTCTGTCTTTCCTTCGCGACGACAAGCACAGAGCGAGCAATTGTTCGAGGATGGAAAACCGTTCGGTGTACGGCGGCGGAAGCGACGGAAGGGACGGGAGGGAATTAAAGGGAGAAAGGGTTGCTGAACTTCTAGCCTCGTTCCTTCTTCGTTATCTGTTTGGGCCGGACGCGCAGGCTTTTTAATTACGCGGCTAACTAATGAGCGAAATTCCTTACTTTCGAATCGCGAGGATGCAAGGTGGTACCCGTGCGATTAATTCGGCATACCGAGGATGCAACTGTTCCAAAAGGAGAGCACGGAGTAATTTGTCTTTTCGCTCCTCTTTCTCTTTTATAAAAAAAAGAAATGGCACACACACATCCTCACACACGCGCGAAGAATCGTGACGTCAATATTTTGAAGATAGCTTGTTCGCTTTTTAAATATGTTCCACACACATCGTAATTTTGATAGCTTTATTAAAGATTTATCGGTTTAATTAATATAAAAGAAATTTGAAAAATGAAAAAATAATAATTATAACTGAATTTAAAGAAACAGGCATGACATGTTTCATACGATCGAAATAAATAACCTTCTTCTCCCTTATCGCTTTGTCTCTGTCCGCCCTACGGCAAACCCTTTTCTAACTGCCGCGTCTCTGAGTAATTGCGATTTAACTGGATGCAGGTAGGAAATCGCAATTAATTACGTTCAACCCTTCTCGTTGTCGCCGGTATCCGCCGAAAGGTTGGTCAGAGATGTGCAGAGAAGCAGAGAGGTGGCAAGCCGGAAAGTCCAATAGCTTAAATGCTCTTATAAACCCATCGAATCTTTGTCGAAGCTGCGCGAGGCTCTTTCCTTATTTTCTTACTTTCTATTTTTACAAAATCGTAAAAAGTCATGTTCACAAAGTCCTTTGTAACTTAGTGAAATTTTTCTTGATATACAAAAAACACAAGAGACAACAAAAAACAAAACCGATAAAATTAAATCCTGCGTAAAAAATGTATTAATAAAAAAATAGAAGATTTTAATTATAAATGATTTCTTTACAATAATAAAGATTTTTTGTGTCAGTATATTTATAATAATTGCAAATATTGTTCTTCGACATCCAATGTCTTTTCTCAATTGAACAATTTTTTAATTTAATATTTATATCTTGACAAGTATTTTTATCTATCGAAATTTTTTCTAGAAGAGATTTGTAGGAAAGGCACACGCGTCCGAACGTCGATAGTAACTGCTTTCCGTTTGATCTCGGTTGCTCGTGATTAATCAGCGCGTGTGAAGTCGTTTTGCCGGCGGTGATTGGGTGGTTTACTTTGAAGAACCTTTCCACGGTTGTCGACGTTGAATACGGCGGGTAGCAATTAAAGGGTTAAAAGGTCCGCGAGAACGTCTGGCATTATAGCAATATAGTTCGTAGGCACGACTCCCTCGCAGGACTTTCAAAGTATAGAGCGAGGCCAACTTCAATTCCATCGCAATCCGCTTACAGCCCCACATAGAGCTGGTTCTATTCGTGCTACTGAAGTAAAAGGGGATGAAGTACTGCCGCATGGAAAAGCCCTAGAGAATCGCACAATCGGTAGGCCTACCAGCAATTCGATCGTGTCGGATGATTCTTTTTTCTCTATTGACCGTAATATTGACGTAACTTTATTCTGTCAATAGCCACAAATTTCGCTTCATTTCCACGATATTCAAGTGACTCTCTCGGTACACGTTTTAATAACTCCCAAGCTACCTCGATAGGCTGCGGCCACTGCATTAGTTAAAAGTTTATCGTTAAATTTATCGGAATGGACCTTCATCGAGGATATATTATTTTTCATCAACACGTAAATTCATTTTCGTGCGACAAGGAATTACTTTGAAATTCAAGTAAAATTTAGGTGCACACGACCCATATAACAGGAAACGCTTTCCAAGTAATCCTCTGTGCCTGTAGCAAGTCACGTACACCCTTACCAACGATCCTGTGTACCAAAATTTATTAAATCGCGTTCGCGATCGATTCCAGGAAAGTTGACGCAAATACAAGCCGTAAATTACAATGTATAATAAAAATATCCATTTTTGGGTTACGTAAACAGAATCGAGAAATTAACATGCAGAAATATTTATATCTAAATTTACAGTTGTGCATTATACGAATTAATTGAACAGAATTACAAATATCACTATCGAGAAAAGAGATTTATGGAAAAATGCAATGGTTAGTTATTTAAAATGCTGCACGGAATATCAACAGTTACCGGTAATGCACTTAGAATTTATGCAATGAAAACGGTAATTAATGCTAAATCACATTACTAGGCTTTCGCGTTATATAGAGTAACAAGAATGCCGTGATCCTTAAATAAACATCGACTAATATTATGCACGAGCACATGCAAAAATGGTAATATTTGTTATCAAAGAATTCTCCGCTTTCCAACAATTAACCCGATGCTTTTAGCAACGTTTAATTAAATAAAAATAAAATAAAATATATATTTAAAAATAGTTAATTTTTTTCACTCTAAAAAATATTTTTCTTATCTCATATATTTCTATATTTTTTGTTAAATTTATTAATAGGAACCTGTTGCAGTATATTTCTAGCTTGCATGTTAAGTACAATTTTGTTCGCCATTTATAAAAAAAGTCTCTTTTTTTGTAAGCAACACGTAAGAATAGAAGAGAACGTCGCATTTAGAAGCCGATCGATTTTTTTAAAGCCACGCGTTACGAGGCAACAGTTTTGAAGTATCGAATGGCGTGTGAGGATGGATGATCGATATCTGTTGATGTGTTATCGTTTCTGACGACCACTTCGGTCTCTACCTTGGTAGGGTCTCCTGACCATCTCTGGTCCTCCCTTAACCATCCCTCATGTTCTTCCATCCCTCGTTCTCCTTCGACGTTCCGTGTGTTTCCATCTCTCACTTTCTCTCTCCTTTCCACCCCATCGTTTTCGCGCTCTCGCGCTCTCTTTCACTTTAATGCTCTCTATCTCCATCCATCTCTTTTCGTTTCTCTACACAGCTTTGAGCGCCAACCCGCGTTTCCATAGCGATAGGTAAATGGAATCCGTAGTGAAGCCGTTGCCATGGGGATTCGCTTCACAGCCTCACCTCGACTCACCTTACCTCACCTCGCCATCAGTGCTTTAGCCTCTCATCTCGCTTGCTCCTTCGACCTGATCAAAACGCGGCTGAAGGCTAGTAGGCATCGTCTCCAGCATCAGGCATGAGCAACGGCGTACCGCCGTCTTTGTCTTCTACTTCTTCTTCTTCTTCCTCTTCCAGACAGTTGGACGCCTTTCTAACGACGCGACGTACTCACCCGGAAGAAACAACGGTGGAACTTTATTCCGCTACCGCCACGGCCGTTGTTCCTTCCACCCGTAGAAAAAGGGGTATAAACAACGCGATGTAAACGCGTCGTGCTTCTTTCCACCCCTGCCGCACGTCGAACCTATTACGGTGCCGCCTCATGAAAGACACGTGTGTTGACACGAGTACGCTCAAGCGCACTGTGGACTCGCGATGTAACGATTTATGTGAGATACATTCGGATCAGAACGGAAAAATCGTGGAGAAGTTTCAAATTTATTGTATATATAATTTCGCAATATCTACTATCATGCATTCTGGAATGGCGATAACGTTCTGCAAAAAAATATTTCTAAAAAAAGTAGAATAAAATAACAAGATCTTTCAGAGTTACAAGTTGATTTAATTTATAGATATTTAATATCTTTTTTTTTTAATCATTAATTTTTAAGTAGATACAAAGGTGGTCATAGCATCGCACGAATATCTAATTATCTTAAAAGCCATGTTTTATAAAAGGAAAATAAAAAGATGTCTTAAAGTTTATCATTTTTACGTTCTTCTATTTTATAAGGATACAAGTAATGTAAATTAACTACAAAAATAAAAGTTTTTTAGGGTATTCCAAGCACCCCATCTACACAGAGAGAAAGATTTATTTAAATTTAATAAATGTAGTCATTGGAATAGTCCAACCAAATCGATTTTTTACATCAAGAAATGTAACTGATTGCATTCAAACTAAATTTTTGAAATTAAATAAAATTTCGTTCAAAATTAAATTGTTTCAATGAAATAAATGTAAATAGGAGTGACGAGTCCAAATAAATCTTTCTCTCTGCCTAAAGGTTAAAAATCGATAAGAATTCGTCATCAGCAATGTCCGCGATTCTGTTTTCTGCCGAATAATTAATTCAAAATAACCATTATTATCTTGTACTTTTCATGATGAAAAATTATTCAAAGTTACCTAAGTGCACATCTGCTTCTAACGTATACTTTGCCATTAGCGACAGGATTAATGAGCAGAGATGTGCCGTAGGTAAGACACGATAGCGCCGGCAATTTTTTCCTTAGACTGTAATTACGCGTGTTCTTAATGAGGCGAGCTTGCTGGCCCGGAAGTAACAACGGAACGAGGGGAATCTACTCTCGTGTCAGATGTTTATACGGTGTACAGCGGGAAGGTGAGAATCAGGTTCTCCTATGTGCGTACTGGCTACATGTTCATATAGTGCCTAGTTGAGTACGTTGCTGGTACATCATGTCGAAGTTAGACTGCGGGAATTAGTTGTGCGCGGCTCCCTAACGACATGACGTACACCGCAGCCAATTAGGAGTTTGAGTCGATAAATTACGCGTTTCTCGAGATACGATTATACGCCGGTGACAGCGTTAATTGCCAATTCCAGGTCGCGAATCTGTCGCGTTGTATATTGCGTTAGGAAAGCAACCTAACTGGAATCTTCCGGCGAAACAACGCAACGACCATCTAGCTACGCGAAAACAAGATTCGCGAGGTGGATCATTATTCCACATATAGAATTTATCTTAATATGTACGTTGCTCATAAATGCTATGCACTACTGTCGACGTGTAAAGAAAGCATTTAATTTGTTTTCCTGTCGACATGGCTTTTGTGTATGTGTATGATCACATAACGCATCAAATCAGCACACTCGCAGAAGATTCTATCGACGGCACACTCGCGCATAATTTTCACGAAAGACATGTTGTAAGTGCTCGGCACTCTGTATAATTCGCAGGCAGTATTCGCTTCAGTGGCGTGCGCGCTCTGTGGTACCCTCAGCAACTTTACTCATTAGCAATAATTTGATTTGGAACTCCATTAACCATTAAACGCTGCCTGAACGACGAAGTGGATACGCGCGCAATTTCATCGTCATTCACTTGAATAGGTTAAACTTCTTTAATGACGCAATGCCTTCTATCGATGTTTAGGTAAAACTATCGAAATCGTTTTTTTTGACAAAAAAAAATATCTATAAAATCAACGTGAATTCACGAATCAATAAGTATTAAGTTAACGATATCTAAAGTCCGAAGTTAATTATTGCATGATGTGGATGTATCGAGGATTTTTTTCAAAGTTTATCTATTTATTCTATTATTATATAAACAGTAATTTTTTTGCGTTAATACAGGTACAGTATTAGGTATTTTGTTTATGTTTTTAAATATTCATTAATATTTCAGTATATATTCTATTTTTTGGCTTAAAAATCTTGTGAAAATTGTTCTTATATGTCAGACACTCTGTCAAAGCTCTGACTAATATAAGATACAGAAATTAGATGGTCGTATAATGGAGAAAAAATATTTTATACGATAATAAAAATTTAGTTATAATCAAAAGTAAAAAGTTATATTTTTATAATTGAAAATGAAAAAATAAAAAAAAATTTCGGAGGGTGGAGTTGAATCTCTTAAATTCCCCTTTAGATACACTTCTGGATATGCTGCATGTAGTGCTATATATCGAAAGTAATGAAACATATCGACATTATAGAAAATAATTATGTAGTTTACATAATTCGAAATTATTTCTTCCCGCCATTCTCCTTTTTCAATTTGTAAGCTTATCGATTTCTTCTTCCTCTTTTCACACTACACAATTCTACCCTTTAATTCTCACATCGCCAATTTACAAGGCGGTACATGCAATTTAGCTATAGTTACGCATTGTATATCGTACATGGTGCCGTTAATTAGAGACACGTAAAAACCGAAGTTTCGAGTATATACCGCGTTGTAGCTACTATTCGTAACGTAAGAAACGTGATGCTTGAGTAAACGATGTAGTAAGAAATCAAGCAAGATTTTTGTCCAAAATAATTGAAGTCAGAAATATTTATCTAATTAACGTTTTTCTAATGTTGCATACGAAAAAATCTAAAATCTCGACATCTTTTCGTTCAGGAAAAATTTAATCTAAATTTGAGAAAATTATGGATGAAAGAAAACGCACAGACGAACCTCGAGATATTAATACCTTGTACTATTATACCAATGAATGTTCCTAAATGATCAAAGACGATTAGACGATCAGAGCTTCACTTGTGTCTGATCCTACCGAACTCATTGCGTACTCTACCTAAGCGGCTTAGCCTTATTATCGACATAGAATTATAATTAACAGACCCTTCTGTAGGAAATCTGCTTGGGGGATCGGTACTACTGTAGTGCTGCAGACGCAATAGACGTATCTACTGCGTATTGTGCGAAACGAAATGCGACGGTTTCCTTGTGCCACGTGCACGTGAAATACATCGATATCTTATAGGTAAATGCAATGTCGACTCCTTCGCAGTTCTGATTCCACGATCGTATCTTGAATTGGGTCAGGCATGCGTGGAAACGGATTATCTGCTGGAGCAGAAAATATTTGTCGCACAAGCGGCATGCGAGCGTAGAGAAATCCATCCTACGCGTTCTCAAGTACGCATTTAATGTAGATTCATGAGAAATATATCAGCTTCTCTCTCTCTCTCTCTCTCTCTCTCTCTCTCTAGACATCCGTTGTTATTATTTCAATTACAAATATCTATTATTATTATCTATTATATTATGTATATGTTATATAACAATTTTAGTATCTCTTTTAATAATATATAACACGTTGAAGAGATATTCTTATCTTAGCACTCAATATTATATCGTTCGTAATTCAATATTATATCGAAATACATTAACTTGATAAAGTACTTTTTGATCTGCATAGTGGTAAAATCTAATCGCCGTGTTAATTTATGGGAATGTCAGTTACATTTTGATTCGTCGTAGTATGATTGTGCCGCTAAAATGGAACGTTTGACCTGCTCATTAAGACAACTTCTGGGCCGTGAAGTGCCTGAGCAAAGCGTAGAACTTTGATCGTCTTCGAGTAGAGAGCTCGTAACCGCAGCAGCCGGAGACCGACACGGTTACACGCGCTAATCAAAACGATAATGAGATGTCGAGCCATAATTAACATCTCACCTTTACGTTTACCATCTTTTTCTAATACTTAATAAAAACTCACGCTTTCCTCCTTTAAATGATTTTTATTCCTTCGCGCTACTATCCTTCATCGAAGTCGCGTTAATTACTATTACATTAAAAAATTTAATAAAACAATTACATCTCTGATGCAATTTATGGACATATTTATATAATTGACAATAAAAATTAAATATCTGTTATATAACCCCAATCATTATTATTATAAATATTTTTCATATTTGCTATTTTTTATGTTTTTTTATATTTGCTAATTTCTAATTTTTCTCTGTTTCAGGTGAGTATTCACTATAAATTTAAACGAGCTTATGGTTAACAATAACGAAATTAAGCTTCCAACTTCCTGGTAAGTAATGACAATTGCCTGCAAATTGCAAGCATGTTTTATAGTTTAAAAAAAAAGTTAATATCAAAGCAGCGATAAATTATTATCAGCATGGATATGAATGAATAAAACATTAATATAATACGCACAAACAATAAAGTTTTCTTATTACGGTCTTAAATTTTAAAGTAAAAATATATAAACAAACATTTCATTTAAGTTTGCATATAATAAATCTCTTTAAATATTAGAATGAATTCGGTTTTATTGAATTAAAATATGCTAAGTAAATCCAATATATATTATAAAGTGAATTAGGATGATTATTAAAAATTTAATTGTATATAATAATAAATTAATCTAGTTCGCTATGTGTATAAATCAAATAGGTAAGGAAAAGATCGATACTATCGACGCTAAATCTAATAATATTTATATATATAAATTCTAAATACATCTTTTAGTCATATAAATTGCGCGCCTTTATATCGACCGACTAATTAGACACAAGATAAAGAGACATGTATCTATATTCGGAAACTTACACAAAATTTATTATTATTAATCTCAAATGCTTTTTTTATACTGTATTATAATTTAATTACGTTCAAAGATTACAATTAAATTATAATATTATGTTTGAAAAGTGTTCTTGAGACTAATATTAACTTAAATAAATAAACTTTTATGTAAATGTCCGATTAGTTACACAAAACTTTATTTATTTAAATTAATATTTGTCTCAAATGCTTCTTTGAAAAGACATCAACAATTTGAATTAGTTGTTTTTTGTCATTATATCTATTTATATTAATATTTCCGTTAGCATACTGATTTTCTAATTGTGGATACTAGGACAATTACGTCTAGTTAACCAGCCAGTGATACATTGCCGCATTCTATTATTTATTTTAATATTTTAATTAATAATTGTTATAAGTAAGTTCAAATAATTTTTTCTTGTTTAAAGGAGTCTTGAATATGAATCTTCCAAATAAATACAAATATTTATATTAAAAAAATCTTTCTAATATTATAAATTGTATTATTTATGACAAGCTTAAATGCTACATTTATCTTATATCAAAATTAATTGATAAATTTTTTCTCACTATAAGAATTATCTTGAAGAACGAAGAGTTTCTCATTTATAGTTTGAAATAAAAAATTCATTACATTATTGACAATAAAGATTGGAAAAAAATCATAAAATTTTACATATGATTGAATTGATATTATATAATAATACATTATAATTGATTTGTAATTATTAATTTACATTTAATAATCGCGTCCTTATTAAATACATAATTAATGAGAATAGTTTAACAATGTCCATCAATGTATAACAGTCTCTGATGCGTAATTCTTTTATAATCTTGGATTGGGGGTGGCTGTGCGCGAAATTTGCATAAAGCGCATTAAAGCATTTCCACAGATGGCTCAGCAATAATCACAACGTAATCCTCACGGTCCTAGATGCACTAGATTCACTAGTCGATTCACTAATCGATTTCTCTGTGATCGGCTTAAATCCTACATTAATCACTCTAGCGAGATGCTGTTGTGCGAGGAATTGTTATGTAAGACCGATCAATGTTTATCTTCTGGGCAAGAGAATCTGTTGTTTCTAGTAAGTAAGAATTTATAGCTTCGAACAGCCTTCAAAAATAATCTGTGTACTTGTTCTAAGCATTTATGCACTCACTTTTGTTATTAATTCGTTATCATTTCTTTATGTATGAATGAATTTATAATACATGTGACATATTACATGAGTGAATAATAATTATCGAAGAATATAAACTTCTTTATACAAATTTCTTTTATTTATACGTGCATGTAAAAAAATTGTAAACTATTTTTCAATTTTTAGAAACGAATAATACTTCCGTTCCGGTACAGTTTTGAATTTAATTTTTTTATTCAGCTAATTAACATTTAAGAACAATGGTTTATGCTGTAATTAGATATTACCATTTCATAGGCCATTTCTGTCTCGTGCTTGTGCATTTTCCACAAATGATACGTAGAATGAATCTGTGATATGCGCACATGAACGATAAACTTGTACATGCGACACGAGTTATAGCTCTGTTTAGAATAGCAAACATTCCATGTCAAATAATATGTAAAATGCGCCACGATTAAACGCGTTTTTTCATGTGAATTGTGCTAAATTGCGCGGTCATATCGTACCCAAGCTTATACAATCGGTTATGCAGGAGGTATTTATATGAGATCGTACACGTAGATATATATTCACTCGTCGTCGACATTTTCTTTTTGACATGACAACGAACTGAAAAACTGATTTTACGATCTCGAAGAGCGACGACCCAGACGAGATAGAAACTCTCCCGAATTATCCGTTTTGAAATTGTCTGTATGTCAGCCTAGAGGACGTATCGATTACACGGTGTCCGAATTATCTTGAGGGGCAAGGATCCGGGGGTTGCGCGGGATTTGGATTGGGGTAGACATACCCCACGGCTAACGTGTCACCACTTTAATTACATCCATCCTGCGCAGTGCCCTCCCCGTTCGCTCCCGTACCCTGTGGCTCTCGTCAAACCGTTACCGAGCTATTTTCCGTGTAACACAACCTCTCTGAAACATTCGTGTTCCGGTATTTACGTACGCTTATACACTCCACTTTCATATATTTCCTGAAGGGTAAATATTTAGTAAAAAAAAAAGAGGGGAAAAATCTCGATATTATTCCGTAGCTTATATTCACCTTTGCAAGCAAGCTTTTAATTGAAGGTATGAGCGATTTAATAAAAAACGCAGCTCCTCCAACGAGAAGTTATGAAATGCTCGAAAATTGTATTTTATGACACGTGTATTATTATTCACGTTATGAGCAATAATATAAAGTTTCCGAAATAACATATTTTACATAATTCTATTTTACCTTTAACCTTTTACGACGAACTATTTCGTTGTAAGAGTTATTTGATTACATGTATGTATATCGAAATACACATTTCAAAACAAAATATTATTTCATGCTAGAGGTACGTTATATTTTTTGTTGACAACTGGTAATATTTCAATAACAAAAAACAAAGAGATTATAATAAAATTTTTTAAGTAAAAGTTAGATCTTGATAGAGATTCTTATTTATTTATTTTTTTTTTTTTTTTGGAGCAATATCACTTCATCTAAATTTCTGTACAATCAGCCTCTATTTTCCTACGAAACAATTTTGAGGGACAATAAAGTCTCTTTACTGTAAAACACGCCTACAACGCAGGAGTTCATGATCAAATGTAAACCATGATTTTCGCACATATTGAGTAAAAATAGTTTGCCATCCTCTACTGCTTGTTACGCACATTCCCTTCGCCACATACCCCTCTCACCATCACCTGTATTCTATCCCTCTCGTCACGCTCACGAATAATTCAAGCATTTCGTTACATCCGTGCATGATTGGCCGATTTCGATATTAAATGCGAACGAGCAAATACTCGTTCCACAGCCCACTCGACATACCTATCTCTATCGGTCTCCCTTCTTTCTTTTTGCTCATATCATTCCATCCCGACTGGACTCGGCTGTTTCACGCTACTCGGCTCTTTCATTCGCGCACCGCTTTCATTTCGCGTATTAATTGGAAACAACTCCAAAATGATACCGGACGCAATGCTTTATACGCGTAAATATTCCGTCCGGAATTTAATATCGACCGTGGTCCTTCTCTGCAAAGTGTAAAAATACCACGATTATCCTCCCGCTACAGGATATAGATCCATATCGAATAGGAGCGTAACTACATTTATTTTCAATATTTATAACCCTGATTCTGATTCTGATTTTGAATCTTTTTGAATTTCAGAATTATGTTCGGAGAGCTGGTTACATTTAAGCACATTTTCAAATATTGTTCTATTATTGCTTGATTGATAGAAATTTTTTAAAATTATGAATCGGTCATATTTGCACATTGAAAAAAAAATTTACTAAATTTTAATAAATATTTTTTTGAATAGCAGAATGTTTACTAAATGTAAACATATATTTATTAAATACAAGAACCATTAGTTTGATTTAACAATCATTTTTTCCATTTACCTAAATATTTATTTATCGTAAGTAAATATTCTAGGATTAATCAAAGAAATATTTATTAAAATTTAATAAATTTTTTTCTCAGTAAAAGTAAATTTGATAAGTTATTACTCTTTGGTCATGACACGTAATTTATTTGGAACAAATCGCCATTTCCGTCAAGAGTAAGCGCATTCCATTCGAACATAAAACAGACGACGTACCGATACGTTAGGTATGTCTTCGAACTTAGTTTCGAATTCGGAACCGGATTCGTGGTGGGGCATCGAACTGCGGTCTCTCTTCGACGCATCTTCCCTTTGGAGTTGCGAGCCGAGTTGAACACGAAACTACGTTGTTAGGGAAACTTTCCTTGCTAGTTAGCCGACGCCTTTCTCGGGCTCCTCGCAACCCTTTTGCGCAGCATAATTGAGTGTCACCTAGACATAACAAATGGATCCAGCGAGGAGGAGACGGAAAGATGTGCAGGGAAAGATGGGAAACACGACGGTTTCAGTCTTCACTGTCGGAAGCTTGCCCTATGGCACCGCCGTCGCATGGGTCAAGTTACTTGTGACTCGTTTCTGATTAATGGACGTACTTGTTTAACATGCTAGACTCGGGTTGCGTTTGTCCACCAAATGTCCGTGTTAATGTCCACGTTGAAACGTTAACCACTACTGTTGAGATGCGCTGCTCTCGTCAAAGTTTCAAATACTTTAGGGGACCATTTCTATCTATGATACAATATTTGATACATTGTTTTTCTTTCTTCTAATATTTGCCTACTTATTTTAATCCTCTGAGGACGGCATCGCCTTATCACTTTAAAAAACAATTTTTTTATTACTTTTATTAAAAAATAGTTCGTAAGTGAAGAATCCATCGATACATACATCGATATATATTGGCATATGGTATTTCTGGCAATCAGAAGGTGATATATTTCAGTGTTCAATGCTACATACATTTCCATTTTCATTTCTTATAAAGCATACCTAATATGCACAGATTCTGAATTTATTCTAAATTTATCCCAAATTTAATTTTAAAGTGCACTTTACAAATATGTAACATTCGCTTTGCTAGAAGATTTTTTTATAAAGATAAGAATTTTTCCTCTAATTACACTGTCAAAACTTTATCTAACAAAATTAAAACTATTGTACATATAACATTATTTGATTTTTTCCTTTTATTCTTTATCATAAATATGAAATAATGAAACCGCTTTACGAGGAAATGATGTTGAGTCTTGATTACTAGACGTGGTTTATTACAATTCTGTAATAATCTGTGAATAAAACGTAGCTTTATTACGTGTAAAATTCGCCGTGCACGAAAAGTTCGCCCCCTAAAACGAGCGCTAACATTCAGGTCGGTACAATCTTCGTTCACTTACTTAAATAAACTTCTCAACACTTTGTAAGGCATTCGCGCATGAAAATGTTAATAAGGCAAGTTTTAACGAGCCCGAAGCCCGCTTCGACCTGACCAATCGGAATTTTGCACTTCTCGCTTTCGCCATTCGCTTTTTATAGATTTGGGTAGCTCAATAGGATGTGATTAGATTATTGATGTTATATTAGATAATTTAACTATTTTCTGCCATTTTTTAAATAAATTTCTGACTAATATATATTTCACAATTAATACTCCGTCGCATAATTAAGACACAGAAATGCGTTATTAATTGATGTGCAATATAACAAGCTTTATTTTCCAAATTCTATCCGTGAGTATGAATGCATTGTTGCACATGCACAGTAAATTAAGAAATAATTCATGATTAAATATTAATCATAACGTAGTCTATGATAAAAGTTTATCGATTTTGAAGCACTGAATTTCGCGAGGCGTTATTTTAAGTTTAGTAATGTTGTACGTTCCATTTTGAATTTGCTACTATTTACGTTATTGCCTTACATTTTCTATTGTAATTGGATTCATTTATTGCTTATTGCTTAAGTTTTTCTATGTGCCATTGGCTTTACGCCTATTGTCTTCTTTATTCTAACTCAAGTTCAATAAAAAAAAAATGGAAGACAAAATGGAAGATATGAATATTGATACACTAAAGCCCATTTTTTAGATCCAAAAAATTTGTTAATTCTATGATTCATGTTAATGTTTTACTTTTTGTTACAGTACGTATAAAATTTATATATTTTTTATTATTACAGTAGGTATAAAAATTGTATCCTGTTCTGTGATGAAAATTATAGACTAAAACGATTTAATACATATTGATTGATCTATTCCTCGTGTTTTAAATTAACTCTGTTAAACAGTTTATTACATTAAATCTAATTCCAAGAATATACAGTTTATTTTTGTTTGTACAAAAAATTTATTATTAAGTTTAACAGAAATTCATTTATATATAAATTAATTAATTATTATTAGATTTATTTACATATAAATTTACGTTTTCACAGAAATAAATTAAATGTTCCGCCTTTATAAATCGAAAAAATCGTATCAAATTCGAAAGCGAACTGAGTTTGTAATTAATTCATTTATCGGTTCATCGTTTTCGTGAGAAATTATTAATATTATCAATAATTGATGTTCCTCTACGTAATTTCAATGATAAATTCAACGATAAATCTGTAACAACGCGCGACGCTTTGCTATAATGCGCATCTAAGTGAGTTCAAATTTTCTGATTAACGCGCCACAGCGCGCGTCAGAGAACACGCATTTGATTGGCGGAACGCGGGAGGTACGTGTCATGGCCGTATCACGGAGCGTTTCAACGCGAGCGTCGAAAGTAAAGGTAATTACAACGATCGGCATGCGGCCTTTGGTGCTTATTATCTTGCGTACACCGTCGGTATATTATTACATAAAGTCACCACGATCATTTGTGCTTCGAGTTTCGAGCAAATAGGAGTTCTGCGTGCCGCTCCGCGTGTCGTACCATTATTGACTTTCGAAGCGAAGTCGCGACAAGTATTACACGATCCTCGTAAACAAGTAATATAAATTTCTACAACTGTAAGTAAATTCTCATGAGTAATTAAGAGTACAGAATACAATTTCTTCATTTTATAACGCGAGAAATAATTCGCAGTAACAATTCGCTCTTTGTTATCTTTCGAAATGAAATTGTTTTTTTTTTAATGAAAAATTATGATTATCGCGGACGGAAATGTTGTTGTAAAGTATGGCGCGATTATTACGTTCTCAAGATCGATGTACGTGCGGTGGTAGTTAAACGTGTTCGCGAGTGAATATTGTTCAAACAACGAGGAAGTCTGAGAGGAGGTGGAGATCTAGGAGGCAACGGAGTTGGTCTAGTGACAACGGAGTAACTATAGGGTAAGTGTAATTTATTACTGCTGTACTATATCTATTTGAAAAAAATTTAATGCATGCCACGACTATCTATTTTTGAAATATTTATTACATTTAATGTTGTATTACTATATAATTGTATTACGATTTACAGATCGACGTGGATGTGTCACAAACTTCGCTGCTGTGCTTCGGTTTGGTGAGTGCTAAATCATCTTTTATTTCGGTACAAGATAATGGACTCGTGAAAATTATATTATGTAAATATAACAGATATTGTTACGTACGTTATGTGCTTATGCGTAGCAATACATATGTATAATAAATGTAACAAATTTTCATTGCCTCAAGATGGATATGCTGAAAGATTTTAGTGCTGATATAATACTTAATTTAGAAATATTTTTTAAATATTTCAAATCTTTTGTTTATATATTTATTTATATGCATAAAAAAATCTTATAAAATAGACATTTTAATAAATACACTATTAAATTTATAATGTTAAATTCCAAACCTATAAGTCGGTGTCATTAAAGTAATTAAAACAATGGAGTTAAACAATTTAAATCAAGAAATGTATTTTTAACTCAAATTAGTTTATTATTTACTAAGTACATACGATAATATGAACATTATTTACTTTGAAACTAACTACAAAAATGGATTAATTTACATTTCGAGTCACATGGAAATTAGAAGTAACAAAATGTTATTTAACTCAAGGGATTGGTTGTCATATTCTTTCATATTTAACAGTGTATTGATAAATAATAAGGATAAGAATGTTTGACAAAAATGTAAAGTAATTATATCTTTATCTGAAATCTTTCTTTTAGAAAAATTTTATCTTTGTGCTTTTTTATCTAGCTTTTACTCTACCTGTAAAATATTTCTTATTATTTTTTTATGAATGTTTTTAAGTTTCTAATATAATTCTTGTAATTAATAATAATAAAACACCAAATGTGTAAACATTTAAGATAAAATGTTTCTAAAAGAAAGATTTCAGTTAAAGATATAATTCCTTTACATTTTTGTCAAACATTCTTATTTTTAAATAAAATTTTCAAAAAAAAAGACATAAAAGAACATCATAAAAATATCTATTAATAATGCAATTTGTGAGCAATTTTCAAGTATCAAATATGCTATTAGTATGATATTAGTTATTAAAAGTTTTGAATTTCTTGCTTAAATAAATGAAAAACAAAAAGGAAAAATAAAATTATATATATATATATATATATATGTGTATAATTATATATGTATATATGTATATATGTATAATATATTTTTCATTGAAATTCCCCGTTTCCTGATATTTGTACTAGGTATATCAAATTTTGATTTAAATTACTTTCATATGGTGTTCTCATAAATAGTGCAAATAATTCTTTTTTTTATTATGACTTTATAAATTTGCGTTTAATTTGCTATCAAAAGGATCTTGCTATCTATAACTTACTTTTTTTATGCAATATTTAAGTATGATCTTCTATATAGTAATTATAATAACAATAACGTAATGCATACGCATCAGAGTTTAATTAAATCTACATTATTAACATTAATATCACAATTATCGTTGAAGTTCGTAATAGCTAGTATTATTCAATTTAGTAACTACTCATGACTAACAAATGCTATCAGACTGAAATCAGTAAGTTGAATAGAGAATGAATTGTCTGCTGCACTTGCATGATTCTCTGGGATTAAAAAGGTCAGCTTTCGGAATTAAAAATCTTTGGATTCCCGAACGGTTCTCGCATCTCTACTCCCCCTCACCCACCCACTTTTATTGGCCCCTCGAGCTAAAGGATGGATATTGCATTATCCGCTCAAACAAACCCCGAACGACTTCAGTCGGCTAGCTTAAAGGTGAACCAACTCCGGTTCAGTCAAAGTCGATAATAGTCGCCGCTGAGGTGTGCTGGGTTAGGAAGGTGGAAAAGGTTGAGGACGGAAGGAGGATCCGGAGGGTGTGATAAAGTCGTTATACAGGCGACACCTGCCCCCTACCACCCCTGCGCCCATCCACCTATTCTCCCCGCCCCCGCCATCGGTTCACTCCTCACTCCTCTCCTTTAGTCCCTCTTCATCCTCCCTATTACGGGCACAATGTTAAAGGGACTCCCGACGAGATTGAATTTGCTAACGGAAAACGCGAGTGAGTGAAACGTATTTGCTTTTTATCCCTCACTCCATTGAGAAGTCCTGCACTCCTCCTCCGTGCCCGTTACCCGCCGACTTTGCCGTTCCTGAAGATCCCGTTTCTCTTCTTCGTCCCCTCCCTGCGATCGACCACCTTCCGGCGTTTCCCCCTTTCCCTTTCCTCTTTTCCGCCCCCTCTTCCTCCAGCCTTCCAACCGATGTGACTACCCTTCCGTACCAGGTCTCCGGATCAACTCCCTCTACCGTTCTTCTTCGCACGTCTCGGCACATTTGTCCAACGTTAAGGAAGTGACTCACCGTCGAAATCCCACGGAGCTGATGCGTCCTGGCACGTTCTGGAAACTGATGTGATGTGAGATTTTTCCGAAGTATTTCCTTCTCTGCCGAGAGAGCGATGCCGTCCCAATCCTCCGACAGACATTAAATTATTAGCCGCTTTAACTATTTTAAGTGTAGCGACTTTTTCTTTTTACGACGCAACTTTTTCGGAATTACTATGCGATAATGAAATTGAAGCAATAACGTCACTTTAATATTACGCGTTCGAAGATACAATTTTTCTCTGAATATCGTGAAATCACATTTTTCCCTGACGTTAGTAAGGTGGGTATTAGACAGCACGTTAGACAGCGAGAATGTCCGTGACTCGCGCCGCGTTCATTAGCCTTGCTGTTTACGGCAGGTTATACACGTCGTAAAGCGCGTCGAGTTTCTTTACTGTCTCTCAGCTCCACTCCCTCGCTAAAACGTGCTTCCATAACATTGTACGGATTCTCTACCACATGTTATAACATACCACTGTGCAAGATTTAATTACTTTGCACAGTGTATTTAGCAACGTTGAGTGAAATTAATTTATCGTGATTGCACACTAGGGTCACTCGCAGATAATAGTAGCTTGGGGTAATCAAATGTTGATTCTTGTACAATACGATTTAACAACGATAGCCTTATTCTCCAAAGTAGTTGAATATTGCTGTATTAAAAGGGGATTTGTATATTTAGGATTTTGCATATATCTTGAAGTTATTGTATTGTTTTATTAAGAATAAAATAGACAAAATAGATAAAATAGGCAAGGTAGATTTGAACGCTTTTTATATTATAGAGATATTAAAAAACATCATTCTTCTTTATTTAAAATTAGTAAGCTGATTGTTTATAAATTTAAAATTTTCTATTGTGAATATACGTTTAATTAGATTCGTGGCTATAGCAATCGACATTGAGTACGTTTACACGACTTGATTTATGCCGAAATTGTAACATCGATGTTATGAAACTAGCTAATTATAGCTGTTCCTCTGAAGAATAACTATGATTGGCAGTTTCCTAAGATCAATGTTATAACTTTGGTAAATCGATCCGTGTAAATGTAATCATAGTGAACGTCGCATTTCCGTTTTCCTTCTTCTGCAGAAAGAAGCCATTCGCCTAGCAGGGAGAGGGAAAGGCAGGGAATAAGATCTTTGAGAGTGCAACACGCGAAATCCTGAAACCGTTCTGAGTGCAGGATATATACAGGAAAGGATGGTTAGAACGGGTGGTAGGCTGCGCGCGCTGGGACCGCATGCGGCAGTCCCTCACTCTCTTCGCGTTCTGATGCGTCAAGTGCATCTCGCCCCCAGCCCTCCCCGTCCAATCCATCCTTTCCCCGCACTACCTTCCACCACCTCCTTCACCTGGACTCTACCCATTTCTCTCCTTCCGTCCCCGATCCTCCCTCTTTCAACCCTTCGCCTATCAGGCGTCGCCAACAGGTCAATAGCGCAAGTAGGTCACGTCTGTACCCTCCAACGACGCTGCCGCCACCGACAACGACGAGGACGACGACGACATCGACGACAACGAATGCACTTTCGCGCTCGGTGCTGCTTGTCTTCCAGGAGCTAACAAAGGAGAGAGTGAAAATACCGTACGAACCGTAACACGTGGAGAATAGACATGCATAAGGTGTTGTCGGAGTTTACCGTTGCAATCGACACATGGCTGTACAGTGTCAAAATCTACGTGCATATTATTATTCAAATAATATATAATATTTTGCGATAAGATACGTTATGTCGTAATAAATTCAGTAATTTCTTTTTTGCAATTGAGAATTATAATTATAAGATAGACAGATCTCAGCGATTATACGCTTCGCTTGGCTTCACTCGATCCAAACGTCGACGCAACTAATTGGCACAAGGGGATGAAGGATCCTATGGAAGGAAAATAGCAAGGAACGAAACAGAGAACGATCTAAGGAAACGACTCTGTCGACCGGACTCAAGTTTTTCGCGAGTAGTGCTGCCGTCTTTACTCGGTAGCACGTAGCAAGTTGAAATCGCGTCTGCTCGAGCACGGCCACGCTCCGCCCCAGACATGCACTCATTGGCGATGGCCTGCGTCGGCCTAGTGCCGCGGCCTATGCCAGAACCCGGGTTGGAAAATGCGGGGGTCGTGGGTCGTACCGGAGCACGGATTTCTGGCACGATGCCGCGTCGTCGCGCTCGTACGGGCAACAGTTATTCGCCGCTGTGTTGCGATATCCTGGCACCGGCTGCGTCTAAGGGTGGAACATGACGAGCCGCGAGGCACTTTCATTATCTTAGCAAGTTTACCACGAAAAGGAGTCTATCGCTTTTCGATCGCTTGATCACTTGAACACGACATTGAAACTCAATTAATCGAAGACTATAGAGACAAGGATGCGCAAAACATGCAATGTAGATAATAGTGTTGAAATTTATGCCGCATTGTTCATGTTGCTGTGCTTATTTGTATTTAAACTAGGTTTTAAATTACCTTATTCGCTGCTGGCTATTCATCGTCAAGTTCTTTACGCTATGCATGCGGAATTAATGAAATCACCAGTAGATTGTCATGTAGATTTGCAATTCGTAAGATACCATAATGTTTCTAGTTCTATTTTGCACAATGAAGATGTATTAATAAATTCTAAATATTTAAAGCTATAATATGTCATTACAATCTTAAACGAGTATATTTTTTAAGAAAATCAATTTAAATTATGCGAAATTGTATCTTTATTCGTTAATTTATTATTTACTTTTAGCTTCTTAGACGATTTAATGACAAAAATGTCTCGTATATAACAGTGAGAAATTTTCATGTCATCATTATGGATAGTAATATTCTTTTTCGCTGTTTTCGGCACACGTTCGAATCGCGTTCGAAACAGTGTCATATTGAAAGAAGAAAATGCCTCTTTCTCCTCTTTCTTCTTGTTCTCATGTAAATCTTTGTTTGCTCGCAGAAGAAGGTATAAAAGGAACCTATTCTAAGATGGAGAACTCGTCCCTAGAACCTTCTGTCTGTAAATTTTACGGCATTCGCTCCTCTTGAATATTCGTAAAGTTTTCTCCCGGACTTACAGATACTTAAATCTTTATTTGCCCCAAGGGAAAAATGGTCTTTCTACAACACTATCAGCCGGGTGGAAATCTATCTCACTGCGTGTTTTAACGTGACATTAATATTCCAATACTTTGGGCATTGTGATTTATCCTCTAGCTCGCGACATATTGTAATGGAGACAGAAAATGGCGTATGTCAGCAATACGAGTCACTACATTTGCATTTATACAATATATTCTTGTGCGGTGCAAGATTTCGATTGGAAACTTATTTTTATTTCACGCTATCGATGTCAACCTTCGCCATCGTTTCAATGATTCTATGTGTTTTACAAAAAGCCATGAATAGCCATCACTCTTTTCATGGATAAGACGTGTTGAAGCAAGACTAACGTGATGGTCTGAACTCGGCAGAGAGCAAGGGCGCGTCGGTTCGATGAAAGAAGCTGGATGTGTGTTAATTAAAGGTTGCCGAGCGCGAAAAGTTCTCGCGCGTTTTTTGACCGCGTCACGACCGTAACTCGGTTCTCGTCACGTTACCCAGGGTTACGCGGCGGCGGTGCAGGCTTCCCCAGCACATGCACGCGTCACATTCGCACGATGCACATAATGATGGTGGTGCGAGTAGTACATATACCAGAGTGCGCGCGTCACGTACGCGGTTCTGGTACATATGTACATATGTAGCCACGTACCTACTAGATGCACTGCTCTCGCTCGTACTGCCAGGCAGAATTCCGCTCGGCCCTATTACCTTCGATTTGTCAGCTGGCTGCAGACGATAACGCATTTCCCTGGTTCGTCCCATCTCTCACCCTTTCCCTGGCTGGCTTTATACCACCCGCACAGTCTCCGTCTCTTTCTCTCGCGCCGCACCATTCCCTCCTACCTCTTCATTTGCACCTCTATCGCATTTACTCTTCTCTTTCTGCGTATGGCCATGTGCGCACTATGCAACGGAGTAATGGTTTCGTTATTGAATTACCATCAACTGCAAATTTCATTTTATTTTGGGAAAGTGCTGATACACACGCACGCATGCCACGACCGTGCACGCCAAGACGAAATGAAATTTGTCAGGCTGTTTGTCGCACGTGATCGTTCTATCCAATGTAGAAAAGTTTTTCGGAGATTAAAGGCCACGACCGGCGAGAAATGGCTGTTACGTGAAAAATGGTGTCGTTGTGACGTGTTTTCTCGAGGTTTTATTATGTTCTTCGTAAATGTATATAAAAGAGAGAGACCGTTGGAAATACAGTCTTACTAGCCCATTAGCGGAATTTTTAGCGACCGAGTTCGCCGACGATCTTACGTATTACTATTCCATTTTTGCGATCGCTCCGGTTACCCTTCATTAAATTCACGACCACTCGAGAGGCACGGAGTGTAAGGCTTCTAGAAGAAAGGATTGGCAGCCGCTGAAGCGTTCGCCGTGCGACGATCTCGACGAATAAGAAGCTTTCTCAAAACATTTGATTTGAATAATAAATCCTTATCAGAGATAGAGGAAGGGCCGCGCGAGATCCAATTACTGCAGGGCAATGAATACCTATTCCAAGATAGTCTCTCTTCTTCGTTCCTCTTTACTTCCCTACTCCCCCGTTTTCCCTTCGTTATTATTCTCTTTGCTTTCACCATCCAACTGCTATCAGTACTTCCTCTTCGCCTCTTCCTTCTTCGTTTCTCTGTTCGTAGCGAGACGCTCCGCTGTTTCCACAATTTTCCCTCAGGCGATATGTGTCATTTACATTACGCGCAATACACACAGGTGGAGAAGTGGCATTCCGTGCGCTTGCACTCAGCGTGCATCAAACGTCTCTCTCTCTTAGGCCTTGCTATATACCTTCTCCTGTAGCAGTTTAGCCGATTAGAGTATCAAGAACAGAGATAGTCGTTGAATCAAAGGAGAAAGATACTCGATGCACGTTGAAATATGTATATCATTTCAGTGCGATTTATAAGATTTATATGAATAAAATTATTTATTTATCAAATAATTCTAAATATCAAATAATATCAAATAATTAGTCATCAAATGATTATTTAAACAATACCAAGGAAACGATAGCGAAATACTTGTTCATTGGAAGTCTCAGAATATCGATGTGAAGATGTTCCTCCACTTGTCCGATGAAACGTGCACCGTCTCTTTCTCGATGTGCACCGGCGTAATTTATGTATAGAAGCGGGTCACGATTGCGATGCCGCATCGTCGACGGAACATTTCGAGCTCCGCAGCAAAGTTCTCACGAGGCTCGCGTATACAGCAGCGTCAGACCTTTCAAGTAACGCAATAGGATAAGGAGACTCGGCGCGAAGACTACCGGAGGGACGTTCCCGAAGTTATCGAAGGGGATGCATTCACGTCTCATAGAGTCATAGAATGTAATGAATTACTGTTTGCCGAACAATGCCGGTAGGTGTTTCCGGAGCAAGTAGGATAAACTGATTTACCGTTCATGTAGACGTCACCACACTGGAGAAGAATCGAGCCAGGAAGGTGGGAGAAACAAGAAACAATGAAAAAAGAAAGATACCAAGAGCCACGCTCTGTGACTCGCATGTACATATGTATGTGTGTGTGTGTGTGTGTGTGTGTGTGTGTGTGTGTGTGTGTGTGTGTGTGTGTAGATATACGTATAGTTTATTAAAGTTCGGTTACCTCTCTCGCTGTACCGCCCGTCCCTTATCTATTTTCTACATTAGAGAAGACTTCGAGTTATGTGACTGTCGAAAGTCGAAACTACTTCCGCGAAGGAGTTCGAGCTCGCCATGCGAAAGCGCCAGTTTCTTTTCTTGGAAGTGTGCCCGCGCCAGCTTTTTCGGGCTCCGCGAATCTGCACGTAAACCGATGGAATCGTTACTTCGGGAGATTTCGGACGAAGTGATAAAGTACGGAGCATTCCATTCTGACGGTGAGACCGTAACGAGAAAATCTTTCGTTAAATTTTCTATTCTCATTTACGCGAGAAGATTTAGATCGATCGACGCTTTATCGTATGTATGGCTTATACAAAAGGAACATATCGGTCATCTCGGTAAGAAGACACGTTATAAGACGGTAACATATTTGCGCTCTTGAATCGATTGGCAGCATTATGACGAAAAGTGGAACTTTGTTCACGGCGTGTATTAGACATCGTTGAAGTACACAACGTGAAAGCTAGAAGCAATAAAGAGAGGGTGCAAACGAGAAAGTAAAGGATCGAAGATAAGAGAGAAAGAAAAAGAGAGAGTGAAAGTGAGAGAGAGAGAGAGAGAGAGAGAGAGAAAAAAAGTTAAGCAAAGGAGACAGAAAGAAGAGTGAAACGAGAGCGTTCGTAATAAACCTCTTGCGTTAGTTCCTGAAGCGAAGAAGCGTGAGCTACCTTATTTTTCCCTTTCGTCTACCTTGCCTCTTCCGCGTTCAAAAGGCTCTCTGTTGCGCTGGTACACGTGTTCAACTTACTTCGACTCTTTATGAAGGATCAGATAGTGTCGAAAAGCAATTTAATATTAGCAAACGAGCATATCTTATCTTAAGATAATTAATGTTGAATAAAACCACCTTTCACAATTAAAAGTATATTTTTTTCTTGTCATTTTGTACGACTCTATTCACTACTCTCTATTCATAATCGTTTAATAACATTGGATTCAAGTGTAGTTAGCATTTAACAAGTTTACTTATAAATTAATGCTTGTACGATAACTTTCGTCACCGGAAGTCATTTGTTTTCGTCCACGTTGCAATCTTGATCATTTATTGCGATGTCGAACGCTATTAAACGGTCGTATTGTCCACACGACGGTCTAACATGAAGGTCCGGTGCCAAAGATAAAATCAATATTACGTCGGTCATGAAATACGAGCGTCACGTGATACAGCGAGCCCCCTTACACACATGATCTCTATAGTCATATCATGCTACAACGTATTCCTCTAGATGTGTACAATGTTACCGACCCCTCAATGCAGCTGCAATATTATCCGCGAAATCCCATCGCTTTCAAATTTCTCTTGTATGCCGAATATATCGACCTTCATATGATAGTCACATCCTTGATAGCGTCCAGGTGCAAGAATCAAAATGTGATGTCATTGTAGGATGTATAATAAAATGCATCATGCTATACTATCAAGGTATCATGGTGAAAATATTACAATATTAATAATGAATACTCTAAGTTTAAATAAACGACAAGTTCTAGCCTGAGAATCGCTAGCTCATTGAGAAGATGATAGCACAAACTCGAAGTAACGAAGAATATGATGGGAGGACCATTAAACAAAAGCGAGCTAATGCGGAATACTGCAAACAAAACGCGAGTAAGAAACTAGGAGAAACGGTTTTCTCGACATAAATAACCAGAAACAACAAAGACTGTAATTAAGAGGAACGTTCTGTGAGAAGCGAACGGAAATTTGTTAGTGACGCTATAGTCGTTGTGGCAAACGACGCAAGTGCTAATAGCAACAACACATAAACGATTTTACTTTCATAATTAACAATAGTAATCTTAATTATAATTCGTATTGGTTCGACGAGAATAAATCAATTAAAAGAAATAAATCTTATTTTCGGAGCAGACTTTAGCGTCCAAATATTTCAAA
>NW_011627706.1:307892-353455 GCF_000204515.1 Acromyrmex echinatior | reverse complement strand
ATATATTAATATTCAATGCAAACCGCGTGTCGAAATTTTTTGAAACGCAATTATAAACAAAACTAGAATAGTAATATCACATATTAATTGATAAGCCAATTAATATTTTTATTTTAATAAACATCTTAAAAAGATATTAATAATTTGATGCTAATCTAAGGCATCTTAAGAATTGTAAATTATTGAATAATGTATCTGTCATATACAAAACTATATTAGAACGATCTATATTCGTATTATACTTACAATATGATACAACAGGCAAGTGCAATACTTGATGATAATTAATGCAATAATAATGGTACATTGTTAAATTAAATTATAAGATATTAAAGGAGCAAATGATATCTCTTGAGTTAAAAATAACATTTTATTATTCTTAGCTTCCGTGTGTGTCTGTGTAAATCAATCCATTTCTGTAGTTGAATTGCTTGGTTTCAAAGTAAACAACATTAATACATTAATATTAACGTATGTACTTGGTAAATAATAAACTAAATTTCAGTGAAAGTTAATACACTTCTTGGGTTAAATTATTTAACTTTGTTGTTTAGTTAAATTAATGATATATTAAGTAGCAGTAGTTTCCTATAGAAATTGGGTACAATTTGACATTATAAATTTAACAGTATATTATCGACGTTGCGTCGCATGTATCATAGACAGCTATTCACAACGTTCAAATTTCTCCGGAAATGGTAGACGCATAGAAATATTCAGCGTATCCGCTGATCGAGCTGCGTCAAACTCGGTTTACAAACTGCCTTTCCGCGCGTTGCCTCTCTGCACTGAATTTCTCGGACGTGTATTACTTCCGTATCAATCTGTTCTTACGCTGCCACAAGTGGAGCGACGAGTTTTATGCTTTACGTGGACGGAATGGAGCGCGCGGCGCCAAGCAGCGTTCAACAACGGCGCGGCTGGAGTAAAGGAAAAATTTGTAAAATGATACGCGTTGCGAACAGTATTGCGAGCGAGCTCGAGGATTGAATGAGAAGCCCCGCCAAAGAAAACGACATCAAACAACGAAAATATGAAGAAGGAGAAAAGCAATCCGCATGACTGAAGCCGTAACCATGGCGATATCAGCCTGTGATGCCTGCGAGGAAATATTGAATCCTCCTCTATTACCTCCTTGCAAAATAGTTTGCGGTGAATGCATCTAGAAATGCACCCTGTCGCAGTTTGTTGCATCACATGTCGTAGAATATTTGCGTTCGCCGTTTTTCGTGAGGATCTTGTGCAAATTGTATAAATCTTACACCTTAGGACAATAAGCAACAATAGTATAATGGATTTCATTCTTCGTGACACGGATTTCGAAAACATAAAATATCTTTGAAGACATTGATTTTTTTCTTTAAACGCGTTAAAATTGTAATGACGGGAATATTTAATCTTTCGAATAACAGCATTTTAGTTTAATACAGACAGAAATAATATTTTTTTTTTGTGAAAATAACTGCAATAGGAAATAGATTTTGACGAGCGATAGAAAATACATTTCAACACATCGGCAAACTAATCGAATGTCAAAGCAATGTATCAAATTCAGGTGTTAAATTTCATTTTACTGACAAAGGCAAAACAAAATTGCGTCCGTTTTCCCTCCAACTTGTCGATTATAACGATCAAGTATTATTTTTCGCGAATGGGAGACTTGGATGTTAAGATCTGCTTCGAAAGCTGCAATAATAAAGTATAGTGTGAGAATTTCAATGCTGATGGTAAAAGCATCGTTGAAAGTCTGTACGTTGAAATGACCGAGTGTTCGCTCTTCCTTGTGGACAGTCATAATATTATCTGACACAGCACTGCCTCATTTCCATTTGCATGTTTCATTATCCAGCTCGATGACCCGCAGGCGCAAAACCATCCAGTCAGAAAAGTAAAAAGAATCCGCTTTCCCGAGTAATCAAGAGTATCAGAACGCGAGCACCGACAGAAATGTTTTTCTCGTTAACGAGTTCGTTAGACCAATCAACGTGCTTACGTTTATTTGAGATCCAACTTTTCAGGCGTACACAATTTTTGACGAAATCAAAGGAAGTACGCAGCAAAATTTTCAACTCCGAACTCGAAACTTGTATACGTCGCGTGAATGGTATGCCATAACGCGAATTTGCGCACTCGTTAGAGTCATGAAAAGTACGACAGGACGTGAAATTTTGGCAACGTTTCAGGGCAGCTTGTCTAAAACGATGCATATGAGAACAATGCATATCGTGGCTTTGACGTGGCGTACTGCCACGGGCGAATACGTTATGTAATATGCAATAGTTATGTAACGAAACAATTAACAGTCAATTCTCCATTCGCGGATTGCGTTCTACATACGTAACAGTTATGCTTGTGAATGAACTGCAGCCTTTGTAGCCTTATATTTTGCCATGATATATCGTTAACTACCAATATACGCAGTTCGTAAAGTGCTTTTTACAATTACAGCATTCATATTTTTTGAAAATGCTCTCTCCTCCCTCTCTCGTTTATTTTCTTGTTTACATTATAAAAACGTCGAGTTGTTCCGCTCGGCTTGTCAACGGTGCTTGTCAACCCTAAATTGATAGATTCTATCCCCAAAGATCTCAGAATTACGAAGAGGAAGAACGACGAAGAGGAAGAAACGGATGGAAAAGGGGAGAAAAAATTGCGGAGCCCTCAATCAGAAGCAGTGCCATCCTTTAAACCTCCATGGCGGAGGTTTACTTCGGGAGTAGTTATTGGTTAATCTGCTTCTGACAATGCAACAAGAGCAACGAAAAAGAGACACGGGATGGGAAACAGCGAACGCGCAAACCCCACCGTTGAGCACGTCGGGGCGACCATGGGGCGGTCGGTTGGATAGCATTATAACCCTCAGGCTATATCCTAAAAGTTATCTGAAAATTTCATTTACGACGAGAGAGTTAATAAATGTAAATATTAGCCGTAGAAGCGCGCGCAGTTTGACGGGAACTACCACTACCGCTACCGGGGCCTGGCGGCTGCTCTAAAACCAACGGAGGGTAGGAAACGCAACGGTGATGTAGTGCGCGCGGGAAGGTTACACTTTGAGTTCATTAAAGTGCGTATCGACCCGCGAATGGCGGCTTGATAAAAAGTGAAAAATCAAATTCCTGCCGTTCCCGGAACTCTGTCATCCGCCGGATGGAGTATCTGATAGGACGACGATTAGCCAACGATGAACATTTAGGGACGGAAACGCAGTGAGATTCAGTAAAGGCAGCGAGAGCTAGATATGGCATTGCGTGATGCAAGATAAATTCATTTCGCATCTCCACGTCTTTCGTCGAGTTTTGAGAATACATGTTTTCGTGAATATTTCTTTTCGTATTGAGAACCTAGGTGTTTTTCGTTATGTTGAAATAACAAGCAAGGACTGCCGTTGAGTATAAATTAAATGTAAATACGACGGAAAATGGAGAGCAAATACCGTGCTGCTGTTCCGAAACAACAATGCGGCTTAGAGGATAGGACCTAGGTTGAAAAGGAGAACAGAATGAAAGAGAACACGATGGCGTAAGAGGCCGGCGAGGAAGGTAGGGTGGCGTAGGCGGGGGTTGAGTACCTGTCGAGAAATACCCAATAGATAAAATCGATAACGGCAGCTTTCAGCGTTCTATGAGAGTCCAGAAATTTTAGTCGTCCTAAAGCGTACTTTCGTTATTCTCGGTGAAGTATCGAAGAATTTCCATATTAAATATCGGACGTTGCACAAACATTAATTGAAAGGTACCACCATTTCACGATCGCCTTCAACGCAGAGATTCGACAAACGCGGTGCTCCTTCTTGCGAAATAAAGCGGTCAACGTAAATATGTGCGCACGTATTTTTAAATATACAACGTTTATGCTTTGCGTAAAAATGCTGTCTAAATATCACGCGACGTCTCGTACCCGCTTCGTACTTTACAGCACAAACCCGTTTACGAACTTTTCGTTTATTATTCTTTCCACTTTTTCGCAACAAAATGAACGAACCCCTGCGACAGCCCCGTTGTGTAACGTGCAGCGAATATTTTTTGCAATGGATCGCGGCAGATATTTTACCGTTGATGAAGTAACAAATTAAGGAAGAGTAACTCGATACGTTAGCACACCGACGCAAACACATATCGCATGGGCTTCTTATTTTACATGAAACGACTTCTCTTTGACAAGAAAATTTCTTCCTTCAGAGAAGCGTGGCTTCCATTTTCCGCAGATCAATCGTATACCCCGATTGCTCCGACAACTTATACGACTGCACTTCCCATCTTCGCATCTCGTTCGGCGAATAGTCTTTTTCGCTTCATCTGTTTCACATATACCATCCGTACACCGATTCTGAGGCAGTTCATCGTCGGCGGTGCGCCGAAATTGCCTTTCTTAAACTCTAACCGATTAGATCCGCGCGTCAGTCCGTAAAATCACCTTCTGCAGTAAATTGCGCCCCTCGCAAGATTGCAATGGCTGCTTGTGGTAAGGTTAAGCTCTGATATTTCAAGTTAGCCTTAGGGAGAGGCGCCGATGGTCTCTCTTGGCCGATATAGTATCCCGCTGCGTAAATGACCCGTCATTCACAGCCTACTGAGAGCTGAAACTTCCTCGAGGGTACGTTCAAACGTCAAATCTAATCCTGATCGACACTCGTTTTGCCGTTTATACCTATCAATCCGTAAGGGTAATGTCGGAAATGCAATCAGTGATATTTGCGTGATTCACGCCCGTGTGGATGTCGCTAAAGACTGAAATTTCATGTAATTACGGTTTTCAAGCGCGACATATCGAGATAGTTGACGCGATAACACGCGAATGTGGATCGGAGGCATTCGTAAATGATGGATCATTCTTTCCGAAATCTCGCCCTCTCTCCCCGATTACCGGTTGCATGCACGTCCATCCATCATGTTATCTCCTGTAATGGATATGCATCTTCGCGCGGATAATGAATAACATGTCGAGCATATATGAGTTTTCTCATTGTGGATGACAAAACATATTTTATCATCGGTCATATGGATTATTAATTACAGAGATTATTTGATAATGATTTTAATTTGATTGATTTTAAAAACATTAGTAGTCCGGTGCGGAATTAAAAACTATCGTCTTAAACTGATATTATAATGACGTTCGTTAAAATGCAGCACTTTTTTCGGGATTCACGTAGGATGGTGTCAAGGGTTAATGGTGACTGTCCCGCCGCAAACCTGCGCGATAAACCCTTCCTCGCAATTCTCGCTTGAAGTCGTTACGTCCGCCATACATCATGTGGAACGAGTTTACTTCATGCCGTAATGCCTACGCTGAAATGATTTTATGGCACGATTCATTTTCGGCCAAAACGCACGTTCTCGAAAAATCCTTGATTCCTGTGGCAGCGGAGTTATTCTCTTTTCTCTTTGCAAACGGTCGGGCTTAACATTTTACAGTACGAATAAATCTGGAAGCTTAAAATAAAAATACCATGGCGCCCACGTATTACGCTAGCGCACTGGCAACGTTAGTAACATGTACCTACATATATATGCGAAATAAAGATGATGTACTTTGCATTTCTCGCGCGATCTCAAATCCGTACGAGCGCATAAATCGTGTTGGTGTTATAAAAAAGTAATTAAACGATAATAAAGATTATAAATCGAAAATACTGAATAATTTAAAATTTAAATAAATTGAAGTACAGGACTCTCGATAATAAATGTAGAAATAATATGACACATAAGAATAACAGTGTGGGACGCAAATTTTTAAAAATGTATTATTTATCAAATCTTTTACATTACAAATTCTCTTCGGGTTGGACTTCGTGTTTCGTTTCGGTCTCATTTAGGATCATCTTTAGCGAATTTTAATGAACAAAGCAAACCTCACGCTCAATTTTAATGGTAATCAATCGTTATCTGTGTAATATCATAGTGGATTCACAATGTAGTAAAATTTTAAAATTTATTTTTATCTTTACAGAACAGGAAAATCACTATAGTTGAAACAGTATATATTTTGAGGCAAGAAATATAATAAAAAATAATAAGTTATAACAAATCTTACAAAAAGCTGTAAAAGTTGAAAATTGCGAAATTTTCAAAATATTTCCATCGTTTATAAAGATAAATAATAAATATATCTATATTCCAAGTTTCTTAAAGACGTTACGTAGAATCCAAAGATAAGATTAATTTTAAATTTCGTACATGAACCTTTTCGTTTAGCTGTGTATTCTTGGATCGTAAAGTTTCATAGCGGCCACCCGGACCCTCTTCAGGGATATGTAAGAAAGTGTCGCGAGCACTTGGAACGATAGCGTACGAGGCTCTTCGGCGTCGATTCACTCGAAGGTCGAGATTTTAAGAATCGAAACGACTCGGGATCGCTCGTTCGAGGATCCTTATCCTCGATACGGCGAAACGATTCCGGATGACTGGACGGGCGATCAAGGTTCTCGAGAGGGGCAGAAAAGGAGGAGAGGCGCCGTAAGAATTCTCTTGTAGACACAGAGAGAGTCGGTGAAATCGTATCCCAACATGCCTCAGCGTTACGATAATGGCAGCAAACACTCTCGCTCACGGACCATTAGTCAAAAATGTTCGGATTCGTTGCCGCGCTGTCGTCGTCGCAATGCAAAAGCAACCGCGGCGGAAGGAGGCACAGAGGCGGACTTGTGTATCCGGACAATAGCGTAGTAACCGTTCTATTCTGCTTTCAGGCAGCTGCAATCACTAGCAATTTGCTTCTCACGAAACTACCTATCCTCCGAGTTGAGACAATAGCTCGTGCTAATATTTTTTAATCTTACTATACTTGTATTACGTTGTACAACTACGTTGATACACGCGAATAATTCAATAAACAATTATTTTTTAATATCGTCGTTCTCTTTACGACCTATAATAATATTTCACGTATCCGTTTAGAACGAAAGTTAAAAGCGAAAAATAAATGTACTTGATATCTGGATGAATAAAATTTTAACGTATCTTTTTCCTATATCTTTTTATGGAAATACGAATATTTGGATATTGCATTATTCCTGTTTTTATGCGACGGCAACCTCTCGGCTCTGACGCTCGATAATGGACGATTACGAGAGAACATCGAATAATGGATCAAGTGCCAGCGTACCTTATGAACTCTCAAAGCGGTACATGGCACGAACGTATGTTTGCAGCGCCCCATACATATGTAGTCGTCCGCAAAAGTTTCCTCGTTTGCCCGCCACTTTGCCGGTGCACACGTACTAATCCGTTACTCGTAATTAGAGTCGGATTGCCAATGGTTTAATCCCTCAATGTCAGTGTCCGCTTCGGTGGGAGGAAAGGATGGGAGAAGATGAGAAGGGAGAAGAAGAGGAAGATAGTAAAAGCCTAGGAAGTGAGAATAGGAAGGGAAAAGAGAGAGAGAGAGAGAGCGAGGGGGAGGGGAGAGGCGAGATAGAGAGTGAGATAGGAGTTACCACGAGAGAGTAGACCGAAAGGTACACGCAGTATGAAGGGAAACTGCCATTGCAACCTCCTTCACTCCCCGGCCGACACTTTGAGTAATAAGATTAGGAGGCGTCTCTACTCAGTCCGAGCAGGCGAGATAACGTCATTGCGAACCAAATGGACCGAGATATAGATAAGGGATAATTAGGAGAAAAGAGACAGACGGCGCGGAAACTGGATGAAGAGAAAATGAGAAAGAGAATAAACGGAAGATAGATAGAGAAAGAGAGAGAGAGAGAGAGAGAGAGAGAGAGAGAGAAGGGGAGAGAGACAAAAAGAGAGAATGAGAGATACAGCAACGGCCCGACTGAGGTGGCACAAGGATGACGTCGGACATTTATTACTACGGATTTTACAATGAGAACGCTTTCGTTCACCGCAAGAGTTTCGTGTGCGCTTCGTGCAACCATAGTCGATCTATCGCCGTATTCTCTCTAATGATATTCAAAACTCTGTAGCAACATTAGTTGTGCATTACAAAGCTTACTAACTAGTTAAATACAGTGTAGATATTATAATTTTTCTACTGCATTTATAAATTTAAGAATGTATTACACGTATATTTTTTAACAAAACGAAGAAAATATGAAAAAGTTAGAAATTTTTCTGCATTCTATTCGAAACAAATAAAGGCAGTAATTAAAAACCTTTATCAAAAGTATTTCAATAAGAAGTAGACACATTTTTAAAAAATAATTAAAATAAAATGAGAAATTTTTTTAATTTAAAATTATAAAATTGTATTGTTAAATATTAAATATTGGTTCCAATTCCAATTATTTTTTACAGAGAGTATATATCTGATACATTCTTAAACTGCATCGATATTTTGATGGGGCATATTTGAATATTTAAACACGTGTCGCACTTTCACCAGTGCCCATTTTCACCAATGTAGCTTAACTTTAATCTCGGTTCAGCTTACTTTCCATCTTTATATCTAATTATAAAGATTAGAAAAAGTTGAAAAGTAAGTTGACTCGAGATTAAAGTTAATCTACGTTAGTGGAAACGGGCATTAAACGCACGTGCATAAACATTAGTGGCACTCTATATTCACTATGTATAAAAATTGATAAAGAAATGTTTTTTAAGCGCGCAAAATAATAAAGTGTTCTCCAAACTTTGTCCAGTTAGCTTAGAGTCTGATACAACGCTATGACAGTATAATAAAATAGAGGTATAGCTTCGGCATCGCATCGGTCTCATCAACGGGCGATGGCACGCATAGGAGATATCACGTCATTAAATCGCATTTGCATATCACTGATCCGGTGAATAGAGGTGCTGCCATGGCTCGCTGGAGGCAATTAAAATTGACAGTGCTGGTATCCGAAACTTCTCTCTCTCTTTCTCTCTCTCTTTCTCCCCCCTCTCTCTCTCTCTCTCTCTCCCCCTCTCCCTCTCCCTCTCTCTCACGTAGAATATGCGCGAACGCGCGTGTTATCGGCGCGCTACAGCGATCGGCAGCTTGAACGGAATCGCGGGGATTGAAGCGTGTGACTCGCCATCGCTTCGATATATCGGACTAAACTGCATCGTAAAAAAAAAGGAGCACTTTCGTTGCGACTGTTCTGACCAAGCGATCCGTCATAAACACGGCTACGCCGTAGAAATGACGGGATATAAAGAAAGAGCAAATAATCATGCGTGATGTTGCATGCATCAACATTCACCACTTTGGTCGCGTAATGCGTTTCATCATGTAAGCTCTCCTTATGGAAAGTCACGCGTGACTGCGCGCGTGTGCGAATGCGTTTCATCTCATCGGTCTTTTCCTCTTCATTAAATGTCGCTCCAATGTGTGAACAGGAATGATGACAAATCGCGGATTCGCGTGCATTCAACATCAATTAACCCTAGCAGCGACCGTGAGATGAGATGGCTTCCTAGAACGAGGCGACGTGCAATCAGTTTTAATACAACTCGTTTGAAACTAATAACTAATAAAGCAGCACACATAAGCCACCACAGGTTCTTAGTGCAAACTATTTAATAACTCGTATGTTAACCCTTAACTGACGTCGTGAAGAAATATTACACTTCTAATATCATGGTCCACTGGACCCTTATTTTTCAAAAGCTAATAAAATGAAACTTATTAATCTTGGAAACATTTTTATTATACTTTTTTCATGTTTAAACTCTCATTTACCTATTTTTAATGAAAATTAATAATAAAAATACTAAAAAGTATAGCATATCCTATTTAAAGTATGTTAATTTAGACTTTGATAAATGCTAAAAAATTTGGTACGACCCCAATGGACCCATGATGACAGTTATAAGGGTTAATACGAGCGGTTAGTGTATTTGCTCCTTTATTAGTTATTATTGACTTAGTTCAGAAGGCTTTTATCTTTCATAATTCGTTTGAAACTACCACTTTGTTTTATCTTTCAACCTCCGGGTTTCTTTCAACATCCCGTTGCCTCATCCTCGGCGCAGTTTGTTCCGTTTCCCGCGTGTTACTCATGGCTCACTACCTCCAGACAAACATAACGAGGCACATACCGAACTTCCCTCTCACGTTCTCCCTATCGCATCTTTCTTTCGCCAAGCGAAGGGAGAAGATACATATAAAGTGCAATATCGATATCCATATCGAGATATTCCCAATATCGTCGTGAGTATATCGAGTGTAGCACGATGTGGGAGGATGCCTGTTTGGACGTTGCACGATACATGCGTCGATGTGGTTCGTACAAGCGCGTTATATACCGACCCGAATATATACGAAGTCGTCCCGACTCTCGTGGAGAAAGTTCGATTTGACGAAAGAATAAAAGAACGGTTCCTAAGCTCCCACTAGACATGTATCCCGATCGACTGCGATTGCCAAGTTGTTAGCGTGTGCAAGCAAGTCAGTCTATACTCCATCCGACCCCCATCTCTCACACTATAACAATTTAAATTTCAACGAAATCATAATGGTTAAACGTGAAGGTGATGGTCGAATTAAAGGGATTGGAAAGGATTGTCTGAGTGTTCTACACGTTTTTATGTAAAATCGGCATTGAATTCTAGCGGAGCGAGTGACTCTCCTTCTTTTGCTCCATCTCGATTCATTGAATCGATTAAAGGGTGGTATCGGGCCGGAGAAGCGGCGTATCCTTTCGAAGTAACGGATCATTAGCATCCCCTCATTTAATTTAGATTAGCGACGCTGGGGGGGAGGGTATAAAAACCGACGACGACGATATCCGACCGAACTTCCGTCGACCCTCCTCCTATTTACCCGGGCGGGTCCACGGGAAAAGAATTCTGTGTTCGTGTAACACTTTGTTTCGCCGGCACGCATAATATCATGTAGATGCGTTGTGTCGTTTCGCCGCGAATGGAAATTCACCCATTTCACGAGGGAAAAGTGTTTCGATAGAAATTCACTGGCGTGTGTCGCGCTAGCGGGGCGTAGTCGACCGCGCCAGGACGTCGCGACGCTGTGTTAGAATCGTTTCCATGCGGCGATAGCGTGTGCCACACGAATCGAATAGAACCGGATGAGATAAGCGAACGTGTCCTCGTGTGCACGGAACGGTGGCGTCGGACGACGGAAGTATCTCCCCGTGGTTTGAAGGATAGTTCGATTTGGAATCCGGTGAATCCCTCCATTTGCAAGAAGTTGGCTTATCCGGAAACCTCGAGAATGATTGCGTCGGTCCTCCCCCCCCTCTCTCTCTCTCTGTTAATCTCGCTGCATATGCGTAAAAATCCGCCATTGTAATTTACACGCGGAAGTCAATCAAGGGAAAAATTTAATTACGCTGTGTTTGACGAGAAGTGGATACATACGCGCGCTGTGGATACATACTGTACGAACATATTACAATCGGTCTGCGCGATCAATACGTTTGCGCTCGCCGAAAATCGTCCGTTAAAAGGGATCAGACTGGGAAAAACGGCAGTGACGATTAATTAATACGGAATGTGTCCAGCATCGCCGTATCGAATGTGATTATCATAATGCACCTTAATTCGATGAACGTCCGGCCCGAAACGGGTCGCGCGTAATTGCACAAACATGGAATATCAAAGCCGGTTTGCCAGCACATGCGTGCTATATGCGTGCTGCATATCCACATCTCTTTCGCACATAAACTCGATCGACCTGCGTCGGTGTGCACGTGTCTGCGTCGATTGAAGTATTTTCCGCGTATCTCTGAAAAACGACCGACGTCCAACCACAAAACTCAATCGCGCAGTCGCGGACGCGACCGTTCTCTCTTCCTCCCACTGATTGATCGATACGATCTATGCCACGTCATATTTTCGCTTCTTCCAATTTTTCTTCCCTTTTTTTCCGCGACCCGACGACGTTTTTCACTCCCGCGTCGCCGCGTAATTGACAAAGGTATTCGCGCGATTTTGCGAATCAATGAACGCCGCGGTGCCATGCTCCATTATCCTCTCTAATTGTATGTCGCGGCGATTTTCTTCAGTAGACACCTATTTGATCTTTTTTGTCAGCAATTAGGATTTATCCTACATTAACGTCGAATTATCCGAACAATCGTATCGGAATTCCGCGCAGCCCCGACGCGGAAAATGGTTGTAATTTGCAATTACGTGTAACATAATCAGCCGAGCGAAATGAATCCCTTACCACCTGCACGGCGAAGGGTCATGCAAATTAGTCGGAGTTGCGAGCTTTTCTCATGTGAAGAATATACGCGAAATATATAGAGTAATAAAGCGTGAATATGCGGAGAACATTAAATTTATCGATAACTTTCTCTCTGTGCGCGCGTTAAAAAACATTATTTTCCTTATTTGCCCCAATTTCTGTTACGAAAAATTAATTGGCTTTTCGCATAAAAATGAGAAACGAGTTCGTGAAAGCCCAAAGAAGCAGAACATTAAAACTTATTCGAGATCTTAATGTAGCAAACAAGATTTGTCAACATACAAGATGTAGACGAGAAAATAGAAGTTGATGCCGACGCTGGGTGTCGTGAGGAGGATGGCAAGCGGGGCGTGAGATGGAACCTGGAAATTCGAAATTCTAGCTGGGGACACTCGCAAGGAGAGAAGTTTGCGAAGGACTTGTTTACGCGGAGTTCCCCTTGTCGGTAACCTTCCGCGGCGTAAGGGTTGGCAAAAGCCTTGCCCCGGGGTGCTGTAAAATACCGGTTAAATGTTGTCGCTGCGTTAAAATTCTAGGCTCCGAATTTGCGTACTCGGTGGTTTTCACAGGAAAATAGGACGCAGCATTTCAATATTTTATTCAGAGATGTAATATATGTATACAAGAGTCCTTATGCTTTTGAGAAACGTCACGATGCTTTGACGATATTCGCGGTTACTCAATATTTCGTGGCATTTCAGGCAACGCTCCCGATGTCACTTAATTTCATCATCACGTTTATAGTAGATGCACAAGCGGCCTTTAATTATACTCGACCCTATGGAAAATTAAGAATTCGACGCAATAAATAACCTTTTAATCAGTGGATTCCTCACTCGCAGAGGAGAGAGAAGAAGCTAGGGGCGCAAATTAGCGACGGGGCTGCGCTATCTTTTCGCTATTATCTTAACCCCTTTTCTCTCTCGAATTTATCGCCCTTAGCAATTAATTGCTGGGGTCGATCCGTACTTGCTATTACCAGTCCAATGGTCGTCATCAAGAATAATGTGAACGAATAAATTAATAGAACGATAACAAGACTTCGATAAGTTAAAATCAAATTAAGTCGATATCACATATTTAATTATACCTTCTGTGGAGTACATATATATTTCTATATAAAAAAATAATCTAATTTGTATCATAAGTTTCTAACATCTTGAATGTAAATGCACCACATCTTTGTAATTTGAAGAAAAGGGTTGCCTCTTATACAATAACCAGAGTTCTTTGGAATCGTATTCCCCTCATAGTCGTTGCGTATTGTCTCACATCCTTTGCTAAAGAGGCGGGATTGTGTCAGCTCCAGCAGTCTCTACTCTTCTGCACGTCCCTTTGTCCTTTATTCGACCTTCTATATCTCCGCTTTGTACGGATCTTCCTCTCTCCCCTTCTCTTTGTCGAGTATCTCATAATTTTATCCTCGCGTGTCTTCTTCATTCTCAATTATGAGTATTTCGTTGTCTTTTGTCGATAACTGCGAACTGCGAACTGCGAATACAACTAGCCACTTTCCCCGCGTTTGACGGGAAGCATTTCCGTAGCAATTATGTAATTACGACAAATTCAGATACTCATATAATACATATCGAAGCAAAATTAATTTAATTGCTTTCTAGATATTCGCAGGAATTAATTCATGATAATTTGATTATTTCTCGCACGGGTTTGTTAACGATAAAATTAAAAATTTAATCATACGTTTCAATTCTACGTTAATATCAATTATATTATTATATATTCAGCTAACGATATCTCGATTTCCTAATTTCATGCTCCAAAAGTGCATTCGTATAAAACAGATATAAAAGTATATACGATCAACGCGGCTAAGAAAATATATTTCTGTAAAAAAAAAAGAACCTTCCGCAGTCCCCTTCCGCCGTTTCCGCCGTTTCCGCCGTTTCGTCCCATCTATTTTTCGCCGGTCTTCGCACGGAGCCAGCATTTTCCATTACGATTCCGATAAATTAATTTTCAGCTGCGCGCCGCGCGCACCTTACCACTGGTATTGGGTCGTCGACGTCGACGACGAAAAAGGAGGCGACGTCTTATACGTGCCATTTATACTCTTTACGGGCAGCGTCAGTCTGCGGGGGTTGTAAGATGCATCCCTCTCCGTCTCCTGCGATCCACTCTCTACCCTTTACCTCAACCTCTACACCCTAGTTACCTCAGCCCGCACCCGTCCTTCCGTATGATGCGAGAGGAATTTTAAATCCAGTCCTCCAGCATTGATGAATCCGCTTTACCCGGAAATTGTTCCCATACGTCTCCACGGGCGAGTTTCCTCCTGGCACCACGAAATCCACACGGGCAGGTTTTCCGCTGTCATACCACGGAGCGACGACTACGTCTCGGATCAATCAAATTATTCACCAAAATTCTCTACCGTGCTTCACCTCACGGGACAAGATATTTTTCATACTTGAATAGATCGCTCGTCGTTTCGCGGTCGAAATACTTCTATCCGAAGGAATCATCGTACGGACGAACGAGGATGAAAAAGCGGAATTTTCCAAATGTTTGGCAGCCACCTGCGTTCGTCGTGGTTGCATTTTTCAGATATACATACGGATGTTTCCGGAACAACCTGAGGTTCACGTTTTGCGACATATGTGGTTACGTCGTAAACAACTGTAACATAGGGACTAGATGCAAAATTTCTTTACCCAGTTGAGAAAGACTGCTTTGCGCGCAAGCTTCCCTATTCCTTTTCTCACGGAATGACGAAGCCGGTTCTATGTCCACGACGATCGCCCGAGAAGAGAACGTATCAAACGTGAATAATGTCAGCTGGGTCGTGCGCTTCGTGGAAATGTAACCGGGGCTCGAGCGCGGACATTCACAATAGAGGATTACGCCATTGAAGTATTATAATGACGTCGTGCGGCCGCATAATACGTAACATGCGAAGAGGAATTACGCGACGTGGAATGAATAGGGTATAATCGGCGTGCGGGGGAAGGCGAAGGTTAATGGTATTATGCAAATCGTATTACCCCGAGACATTGTGAATATTTCACAAAGTAACGGAATACAACAACGAATGTGAATTTTTCCACGGAGTTTAATGGATTCGATGATACTCGTATATATTGTTGAATGAAAAAGACTGCGAATAACTATACAATGCCTGTGAGTAAATTGCATTGGCCGGATGTGATATTAATCTTTCGCGTGCATGTCGCCTTAGCGAGTGAAATATAACTTTACACGCCATTGGACAAAAATATGACAATAATTTAACATCACGAAAAAAACTGCTAAGTATAAAAAAGTATTACATCACCTGCCACTATTGTTTTGATTTATGTACTTTACCCCATCATCGTACATCGTAGTAATAAATTATTTTCATCAAAAATGTTATTTATATACCGCGACGTTAATCATAACTAGTTGAACTAATGCAACATTGGCAAAGATGAATTGCATCACTATTCTTTTTACATATATATTCCGCTCGAAAGACTTCGTTCATTTAACATGATGGAATCGGTCGGGTAGAGGTTCATTGATAACTGAAGAATATAGAGAGGAATACATCGTACGTCCTGCGAATGTCCTGCAGCGGCCGCAAGGGTGTGCTATGTACAGGGGGGACAAAGTTGGCAATTCTTCGGCAAGTTCCAGAGGAAGTCTCCAACAAGCCCTACCTGCTTTCGGAGGCTGTTTCCTACCCTTACCCTTCGTACACTGTCTGTTCGTGCTTCGCGTTTTCGCACTGGCCGCGACCACATCAAAGCGACCGTTGGACGAGCTTTGAGCACGATACGCTGTGCCCTGCCTAGCTTTGTGACACCGCAGCCAATATAGTCGGGCGTCCGTTATTACCGAGCTACCATTCAATATCCTTAATTAAATTCGGAAGCTTATTCACTGCGGTTAATTACGGTTTCGTTCGAGCAGACCCCGCACGTCGGGCGTCGTTAAACAAGACCTTCCTACTACTGGGACACAAAGCAAAAAGCCCTCGGGAATCAGGTCTAGCTTGCCGTTCGAAGACCGTTCGGTTATTTGTAATCGGGACTTTCGTACCGCGACAGAATGTCGATCTCGATCGGTGTCTAACGCGGAAGCGCACTCGATTACGTACGACGGTAGCTTGTAAAGTTAAAGCGCGGAGAAAGTTATGGCACTAATCGTAAATACGAAGTCTGATTAATAATGCGAGCAATAATATAGAGGACAGATTGTTTAGAAATATATGTACGTCTTTATGTTAATTTAGGACAGTGCGGTTTATCTAGTCGCTTCGAAATCAATTTACTCGAAATTTCTTCGTGTTGAGATGCAATATTGAGTTACAATATTATTTCCAACTTTCGCAGCATCATTGTCGCGAATTTGTTTTACCGACATATTTTTATGAAGAAATATATAATTTTCCAATAAAGTTTATTATTAAATCGTCGCATGAATTTGTTTACTAGATTCTTTGTATCTTGATATTGAATGTCTCTGCAGATTAGCAACGTAATATGAGATGATCTCTAACAAAGAATGATAAGCAAGCACTATATTTATGTACAGGAATAAGGTGCGGAGATGTATAAGTAGAAAGAGAGAAGCGAGAGAGAGAGAGAGAGAGAGAGAGAGAGAGAGAGAGAGAGAGAGATCGAGTACACCTTTAAGACCGGATCAAGTTTGAAGTGCTCAGAAACGATCCATGTTGCTTTCATCGCAACAGACTATTTGCGAAAAGAGGATTTTCCAAATGACTTTGTATATAGTTGAATATATATGTGTACATCATTAATGGTTAGGTTGCGCAATAATAAGAATATCTCTTCTAAGATGAAAAATATTATATTTATTATCGTAATAGGATATTCTAGCTCCAAGCGTCACGTATTAAAGATTTATAGAAAGACTGTGTCTTTACACATTAAAGTTACATTCAAAATCGCTTCATGTTCTTATATTCAAGATCGCAGTACGATTGATACACAAGATCTACTTTCAATCCGTCATATCATCGCAGTCTTGTGCCAGCTCTTCATTCACATCTCCTCAGAAAATTTCCAATTACCTTTATTGTAGAAGTGACAGGAAAGGACCAGACTGCGTCACATTCTCCTACAGGATTACCCCGGATGCTTGCTCCTCGCTTTGTCTCCGACTCTCGGATCCAACTTCCGCTTTCGAGCCCTTGGCGGGAATACGGAAGGAGTGAAGACAGGAAAGGAAAGGTGAGGGGAGGAGGGAGGAGGGAGGAGAGTGTTCGCTGGAGATTCGAAGGTGGAAATGAACTGCCGGCATCAACAACCTTAGTAATGACGCGGCTCCCCTGTCTGAGTCTATCTTCGCTGCGCCGCTCATTCCCGAGCGTCATTCCCAGACAATGGTCGCACTTGAAGCCGCCAGCTCGACGACAAAATGATAGTTTGGACAGCTTGCTAAATGAGATGCTCCATTTCCCGATCCTTCTCAACTTTCTGAAAATCGAAGCGCTCTATTTTTCGTTCACGGCGGGATGTAACACGCGGTACTTTGGAGCGAATAGACTTTTATCAGATTCTAATCTTACGCCGTTGTTCGCTACTCTTTCTTTTCCGTGACATTTAAATCTTTTACGTTCGCCTATATTACTTTCGCCAGAATGTATCAAACTATCAATTAATCCATCTATGATTATGATTACTTCCTAATTGTGATCATAAAAATGGAGACAATTTTCTATTTTGATCACTATAATTAAGAATTATTTGAGGCGTGTCACAGCAAAATATTGTAAACGCAAAATACAGTTTATTGTATGAATAGCAAGTGCTGCGAAGAGTGCTGCTGTAATACATAGTACAACTCAAGACATTGTAAGTTCATTGTTCATTTGGTATCTTTACCTGAATTTACAACATTTTCATTTGTATTTTTAGTTGAAAATTATGTAATTTACAACGTTGAAACTTTACAACTTTAACACGATTTTTTAAAACAATAATTACGTCTTAATTAAAATTTTTTGCAGAGAGATTACTCATATTTTTAGTTAGGGTAATTTTTTGCAGAATTTTTGAAATGATAATTTTCAAGAAAATAAAATTTTCCTTCCTTTGAAAATTAAAAAAATAATAACATTTACAGTTTGCTTTGCGGCACGCCTTATTTATTTTTTTTCTCCACGAAATATATTCAGAAAAATTAATTTCTACGTTCCTATATTTCTCTCTCTCTCTCTCTCTCTCTCTCTCTCTCTCTCTCTCTCTCTCCCCCACTCTTTCTCTCTCTCTCTTTCTCTCTCTCTCTCTCTATTTATGAGATGATAAGCATTATCTCCGTGTTTGAAATCCGCCATTTCCATAGAGCAGATAAAGCGGTGTCGTCCTCTTGCTAATGATCGTGTGCCAGCGGAAAGTCCAGTTCGTGATCCCTATTCAACGCAACGGCATCATCTGATCCTGGCGAACCGGCTAAACATCCACGAGGACTCGTTATGGTCTCGTACCTAAGTTGGCAATTATTCCATCCCAAGAGGATCCGTGGTATTTCTCGTGCCGGATTCGACAAATGCACGGTCTCGCGCAACGAATAAACGAAGGATTATAGTTAATGACGATCCATGGTATTGTACGCCAATGATGAAGGGCCGTGTAAGCGGCTTTCAGTCTCGCGTTCATGTACGCCGCTATGGCAACGGCTCTCACGTGCCTCCTTGACCCCATGGGAGATCTCAAATATCACCCAATATTAAACCCCGCCTCTCTCAGCTCGTTATTTATGTTTCATCAAGGATAAAATGTTCTTTAGAGATCCATGAATGAATAATTGATAATAGTTTATATACATGGCACAAGTGGTAATTAGCAACTACATACAATTGAACTATGTTAATTGGTTTCAGTTTCTACTTGTACACAATTCAACAAATAATAAACATGTCTTATGTTATTAATATAATAATACGTAAATTATTATTATTATTATTATTATTGTTGTTGTTATTATTATTATTATTATTATTATTAATACTTATTGTACTAATAATACATTTGTGCTTTTGACTCGAGTTGTAACAATATATTGTTAATATGAAAATATTTAAACGGTAAATATATTCCGATTATCAATTAAATGTAGAAATAGGATATGTGCTAAAAAACAACGCGAAAGACTTGGTAGCTCGAAGGGCCTGATGTAGCAACGGACATAAAAACAGGGCTGCTTTGAATGGCGGGCACTTACTTAGGCAAATGCCTGCTATTCGGATTAAGTATTTGTTCTAAAAGCTGGAGGGGGAGACGTTGGAGAGAAGAACGATGGTGTGGGGATGAACCGTAAGGGTGGCGACCGGGAGAATAGCGGCGGAAAACAATGGGAGGCAAAGAGGGCTGTAAAATCTCTCTACCCTAGTGCATGGTGAAAATTTAGTAAAATTTACTTCTTACGCGCGCATCAAACGGAAACATTGGATTTCCGAGTACGATACAACAGAAAATCGTGGTTTACTGCCCACCACTTCATTCGATAATGCAAGAACGATATGCTTCAAATCTGTTATATTGCGCATTATGTATTATTCATATAAGTGCTATTCACGTAGATTCAAGAGCTTTAGGATATACAATATATTACAACCGCAGTATCACCGCTAGGCACCGTTTCGACATTTCTCACAATTAATGGCCGATACATCACGAGATTATCATTTAAAAAATATTGTAATAGTACAATCTGAAAATTGACTGCGATATAAAATACATCAAGATAAAAGCAAATATGAAAATTCGATTTTTGGCGAAAATATCTCCCAAGAAAAATCCAATTCTTGCAAGTCTATCGCATCTTTTTTTTTATCATCTCACGATAAACTTTTGCAATCATAAGGGATACAGGAGAAGCGAGATTCCAGATAAAACACGTTCGTAGTCGAATCGTAATTGAACTAACATTACATACCTATTTCCAAAATGACCGCCGGCTTTCAACGAGATTAAGAATAGTCGACTTGTGTTTCTAGAATAAAACTCTTGCCGCTCATTTTCGCGGTGTATTGCTTGCGAGTTATGACTCTAGGTTTTACCGACTCTCAAGAACTCACGTATTGCGCTATAAAGCGAAAAGTCCAGGACATCATGAATCCAAATTGAAATGTATCTTTTAAGTCACCCAGTAATAGGAGACAAATCGCAACACTTGAATCAAAAAGTAGCGTCCTAGAACACAAGTTTATAAAAAATACACCAGAATGTTACACACACACATACATACACACATAGCTTTTTATGCGCTTGGCTTTTTATCAAATTTTTCAAAATGCAAAACTCCGTTATTTATGTGTGTGCTCATTTCAACTCCCTTCTGCTGAAACGCAAATATCATCAAATGTTTCATATCGTACAATGTTCGCATATGTACATTTCGCATAATATCGCACAGAACAGGATATTCATTCGAATTAATTGTCTCGATCTTAATATCGATCAATAGGGGGGAGATGCGACACGTCATTCGTACGATTTGGGATCGACCGAAAGTCACGTGCTCGAACGCACGCGAACGAAATCGAATCGCTGAAAGACGACGCGTCTAAAATTGTTCCCGGCAGGAACTTGGAGAAATGTAGAATTTAATCAATATCCTGGAATGTTCGCGCTGTGCGCGCTCTCCTGAATCGCGAGGGCCATCTCCGCTTGCGGCTCTTTGGTCGAGTGGCCGGTGACTGTCGAAGTAAAGTACGCCGTCGAAGAAAGCGAAGGACAAACTCTCGCCTTGAGTTTCGAAACATCGCCGATTCTCGAGCCACGCTCGACTATCACATTGCCAATGAGAATCCTCGTCGAACGGATTCCTTCGCCGTTTAGCAAAGTCGCTAGATTGGAAATCGGAATCGTGCGCTATGTTACACGATTCATAAAAGCTTTCTACGATGGCAATGCTTTTTTATAGCTTTTATATAGCTACTGTTCCGCGAAGCTAAATCTCATTCAAATACAAAAGGATTAACTTTACCAAAGCGCAGATTGATTTATTTCCTTTCATATCGTAGATCTTATTTATCTAGCATCTATTTTGAAAATTGGACGCAAGATCTCTTACAGTGAACTTTAATTATGTACATATAATAAGTAAGAACAGTTTGTAATCATTGACAGTTATTCTTAATTCTTCATGAACCGTGTAAATTGTCCAGACTTTATAAATTCGCTAAATGTATGAATACTATTTACACATTATTATATTTAATGCAAATTGTTTCACAATTAAACAATTTTTTTGCTTATCTTTATTTAAAAGCTGTATAAAATATTATTAATTTTCATTTAATTGTAAATCATTAAAGAAAACAAAAAAATTGAGCTGAGGGATGTCAAAAACGCTTCACGACTAATTACATTGAAAAGAATACGAATAACGTAAAGTTAATTATTATAATTTTGTCATTTCCGCAAATTTTATCTATGTATGTCAAATCTATCGATTCCTCAAGCATAATTCAAAAGTGGCTTTTATCGAAAGACGAAACGCGAGCATACCGAGCGAAGGAATTTGTAAGCACTTTATGAAGCTTCGATGCTCCCTCACTGCTGTTCTCTCCTGTCTGAGTCTCTGTCTTTCTCTCTCCATCTTCTTACTCTTCTTGCCCTTAATCTAAAAGCGCTGACAAACCGCGAAACTTTCCCCACCGTGAACAAACACGCGAATAAATCGACGCGAGGCGCCCTCGGATTCTCAGTTTATATTCAAAGTTTTACGAAGGATACCTATCGTCGTTCACCTTCTTTGCCCCTTTTTTATTTCTAATGTCGGCTTTGGCATACTCGCTGTTGCAAGAAAAGAGATCGATGCAATTAATAACATTACCGGGGAAGAGAGTCACTGAAAATGGGAATGTATACCTAAGTGAGAAAGACTGATGACCCATCGAGAAATTGACATCCCAATGGACAATGATTTATGACCGGACATTGTATACCTTCGATGTGATTCGTCGAATTTAATAGCCGGATAACAGAAGTAGACACAAGACATGAGTTCATTAGTTTCTGCTGCTCTTCATTATCTCGAATTCGATTGTACGATTAATTAATTCGATTAATTAAATTTGGCTTGAGAACCTTATGATCATTGCTTGCAATTTAATCAAAATCAATTAAATTTCACGTGAGAGAAAGAGAAATTCAAAATCGTGACATTCGTCGCCACATGCCAACTTGGAGGGAGAAAGGACCGGATCTCATTTTCGTACATGAGTTTACATGTTGTCGTGTGACAACGTATCCGTACGTACGCGTTGAAGGGCCACGTCGCCGCGGGAATTGCCACGGTAATTAAATTATCAACGGTCGTGGCCTGTGGTCGGAAATAATTCGGCACGGCAGCTTTCTGCTGCAATTCGCATATAGTTTCCGCGGATGTCGAGGCCGAGGTTCCACGTTTGCTGAAACCTCTCCTGCTGTTCCATCTCCATCTCGTAACGAGAGCGGCGACGGGGGAAAGGGAGGGATTACGTGGAGGGGAAAAGGGGCATGTAGAACGGCGATGGCGCGCGATGTGGTCTAGCCCTCCGCGCCTGGTCAGGACATATAATAATACGGTCAATTTTGGATTGAGTTTAACCGGACGATTCCTCATACCCTTCTCCCCTGCCTCCCCCATCTCTGCCCGCGACCTCATCGACAGCGTTTCGACCTCCACTTGACCTTTTCCCTCCCCCACTGACCCTCCCGCAGTCGCAATGCTGCATCTACAGGACCGGTTACCAGTTTTGCGAGCCTCGCTTAACCGCCAACAATTTGAGGCTCTGAATAATTCCTGGCGCTCCAATCTAACTACGAACAAATTAGACCGAATTATCCGAGATTTGGTACGTGCTTTCAAACCGCCCTACCACCCTCGCATCTCCCCATTCCCTTTCGCTACATCAGTGCTAATCCACCCTCGTGCCACCTGCCTTCAAATTTCTACCTGCGGTATCGTTTCCAGCGTACCGTGGCCCATCTGCGCGCACGCGCGCGCATTACGCATATTCGACAAACAGCCTAAACGATGTTAATTTAATCATATGCGCGTAACTTTGACTCGGGCCAGAGGCCAGACCCGCTCGTTCGTATTACTCTCGCAAAATACACCAAAGCGATGTCGTCCGCTCGAATTGATTTAACAATTTCAGAGAGGAATGTGTCTTTGTTGTAAAGTTCCTTATTATGGCTTTTAGAAACGTATATTTGTATTATTTCTAATAAGCGAAGAAATATCGTGTTTGATACAAACAAGAATGATTGAATAAATTGAAAAAAGATAAGCAAATTGTTTCTAGCGTGTTAGATTCGAGATAAAAAATAACATAAATATTTAATTTATCATTCTGTTCATGATCATCGACAGCAATCCACGTGAAAACTTTATCATGATCTGTCGTTTGTCTTTAAAATTTAATGTGGAGGAAAATACGATAAAGATTTGTGTTCATTTGATATATTAATTGGAATAAAGGAGAGAGGCTTTTACATGTAAGTGTGCGACGATAGAAATTGAATTATCTGCAAATTTAACGTTTCCTTCTGGCCAATTCTTTTACGACTACTGTGACTTTTTCCATCTCTTTACTTTTTTACATTCTAATTTTTAAATTCTTAGATCATGACTTGTTAAATTTAATTGAAGTTTAATTATTATAATGCATATGCTATTGAAGAAGGTTTTGTAAAGTCCAAATTAGTTTTTGCTAACTACAATATATATTGGACATATTAAATTTTATTTAATTTTTTATAATACTTTTCGTGTTTGTCATCTTATGTGGGCCCTTTTATATATTATTATATTGATTATAAATATGAAATATATAAATTTCAAATAAACTATATAAAATGATTTAATTTAAAATTTTATGAATTTTATGAACGTATTAATATAATATTGTATCTTCGTTGTCAGATTGAAATGTACTTGAAAATCTCATCGGCTTTATATATTGTATTAATATTCTCCTTTAGAGGTCGAGAATTGTTGCTGAAAAGTTTGTAGCTCCCGATTTTGGGAATGTAATTTTGCTCGAACAGGAAAGACTCTCTCGAAACTTAGCCATCACCGTTTCGCCTTTCTATTCGCACGCTGTTTCGGCCGGCCGTGAAGCTGATGTCGTGGGTGGATGGTGGAGGCGGGTCGGCCGAGGGTGTGGGCAAGTCGTCGGTGATGAATGCCGGTAAACTTCGCACGAAAAGTCGTTTATAAAGCAGTGCTACGCCACGCCACGGATGCTCGCACTTCATAACTTCCGCCCCATACCCCGGGCGCAACGCCCCGACTAACTTAGTAAAGACTTTCTTGAGATTCGGGTGGCGCAATCCATACACGAGCGCGATACTTGGGAGACTTCTTCTGGAAGCACCCAATTTTTCGATCCAGCACAGACTTAATTTTCAATGGCGTCCCGCTTTCTCATTTCCGTCCGCTGTTTTCTCTTCGGGCCGCAAACTTAATACAAATTTTACGCAAAATCAATTTTCACTTTTACTTTCGTAAAATGCAGCAAATGATCGAGTAAATTGTGTGGCGGAGCTAAAGAAAATTACGTTATATACGCAAAATATATTTTTAAAAATATATTTAAAAAAAAGGAAAAAGAAAGAGCAACGCTTCAACGGCAGATTTTGAACGATCGACGTAAGTCACTTGTAAAATTCCGCGCATCTTATTTTCTAAAGTCGGGAATCTTTCGGGACCGTATATGTATGCGTATCGAGAGTATTGGTTAAAAGATGGCTGCAGGTTGCATACAGCTACACGCGTCCCATCCATCGTTCCGTGAAATTTAACCAGACACGAAATACGTTCCCTCCACGTCGGCCGTCCGTCCTTCCTGCATCGGCGTGCCCTTCTCCGAAGACGCACGGCGCTGTAGCGCGGCCTCTTCGTGTTTCTTCCTATCCTCCCTTCGCCCACCATCCACCATCGAGTATAAGTTTCAACGGAGGTCGAGGTCGGCAATACATCATCCTCTCGTGGAGACATAGATTCACGGTGTATGCATAATATTTGCCGAGCCGGCGGGAAAATTAGAAGTAGCGTAAGCCGCTTTTCTTATCAGCTCCGTACTTTACGAGTGGAGGTTTCAGAGATGAAACGTTTTGGGGAGAGAAGCGTACTGCAGTTAGGGATAGCGGATCGACTGATCCGATTTTCTTGAAATCGCCGAAAGCCGAATGCTCCAAGAATATCACGTCACTTTTACACAATGTCATTTTGGTAATTAATCACGAGTGACTTTCATCACACGTACAATGTGACAAGGGACAGGATGACAAGGTAACTCTAATCGAAGCGTGTTTTGTGCACCGCGATAAATCTCGTTACATCGCGCCCGTTCCACCGATAATTTTAGAGAGTATATTTTGGTGTAATAAATTATTCTCCCGCGCAAACGTGATCGCAACTTAAGACCGGAGTTGGGTACCATTTCAATGTTTCCGGCAATAGCGCAGTTATAGAGACCACGGCGGCATTATATGGTATTAACGTCCGAGCGAAGTACGCGGCTACGAATTGAATAATCGAATAACAATAAATTTGCATTTGCGTTGTTGTGGCCGGCGCTGACGCCGCAATGGATGTAGGCAGTTGCCATCGTACGCAGATATCCGACGAGCGGCAGGGACCCCGCCCTTCGGCCACATCATTTCATAATCAGGGCGCAAATCGGCTCCACGCGGCTCTATTTTCCGCTACAGCCGACTGACGGATGTAATCTGTGTCCGTGGGCGTATTTTGCAAATTCAATCGCACGTTTCCAACTGTTTATAATATATAAACCGATGTAATCTGCTAACTATAAAGCACTGATACGATTTGTATGGAACACGGCGTCTGTAAATTGTGTGCAAGCCATTTGTACGTTTATCGAATGGAGTGCAGTTACTAATGGTCGCGATAGTTTGATCGGAGAATGCGGTTTACGATCGATAGGATTATTTTGCTTAAATCCGCAGAGGATGGATTCGTTGCGAGCGACAGCTATATTCCGCGTCTGGAGGGAAAATTTAGGAAAGGACTCTTTGTGAAGAATTGACATCTAATTTCCGTAAATCTTGGAAATCCTTCTTAAGAGAAGGGCGGACTCGGATAGTTTCGCGTTGATGGAAAAGTAAGATATAGTGGGTTACAATTTACTCGATAATCAATATCTGTCCTCCCCCTTGGATATAGCAACAGTTCGACACGCGTTTCCGTAAATTAAAAAGCATCCCACGTGCAACAAACGCGCATTTCATCTTTCTAGAGATATTGCGAAGAAAAGTAGACAGAGTTATCTGTAAGACGATATTTCGCGTACACAATGCCGCGTACAAGGTAAATGGCGATGGTTGTGTGTGAGCGCAACGCGCAGTAGCGTGAACACTTTCGCGGCTTAATTACACTCGCGTTGGTCGGTAAGCGACCTGCAGACAATAAATACCAAGTGGCAGTTGCGTCCTGTGCGCTGTAAATTCAAGCAAGCAGGGGAGGACCACCGCAGCCACCGTCGTCGTCGCCGCGCTGTCGCGTCGTTTTCGCGATACAGCCCCGTAACACACAATATCATTTTCCCGGCACAGTCAGCGACCCTCATTTCTCTCGCGGGCTAGCAGTCCAATTTCACACCGTTGTAAATACGCTTCTCTTATTTTTGACATCGTCTTCAATTCTTCTTACTTTGTCGTCCCGGCCGAGCGAATTCCTCCGCCGCTGCGCTGCCTCGCGGTCTCGAGTCGGAGCGGAGCGGGTGGATGGCTTCATTTATAATCATTTCCCGGGGCTGTATCTCTCTCCCTCTTCTTCCGCGCCTCCTTCCTGCTTCCCCCTCCCCTTCTTTCTCTTGTCTTTCTTCCTTCGTTCGGATCGTTGGAGGCTGAGTTGCTTGGGCGTCCATCAGAATCTTATGTAGCCGTCTTCTTCGGCATTCATTAAACGCTATCTCGCTTTCTCTCTCTCTCTCTGCCTCTCATTTGGTATATATTAGGTGTTGGAATTAATTCGTAGCGTTTTTAATGAAAGAATGTTATTTATTTCACATGAGCATTAAAAAATACATTAATGAAAGTACTTCCCATCACTTGTAAAACGCTACGAATTAATTCCAACACCTAATATATATATATATATAGTGTCAAATTTAACACTGTTTTAATATAAAATAGCGATTTAATAAGAGCAGTGATGACTTAAATTTGATACTATAATTTAACAGTGATAAATACAGATCCGAAAATAATTTTATTAGATCATCCAAATAATTATGTAGGAAACTCAAGCATGATAAATAATGCTGTGAAAAGTTTTGACATTCTTGCAACCAGTTTGAACGTTCTACATAATTATTTTGATGGTCCAACAAAGTTATTTTCAGATATATGTATCTAGTTAAAGTTTTTAGCAAGATATTTTAACAAAGCCGCCTTTTCCGTTTACACGCATGTATTGAATACAAAATAAGCTCAAAGTTTCAGTTTAGAACTAATGAAATTTCAAGATGAATAATCATCCCGCAGTTCACATAAACTGAAAATTGTAGTAAGATTTACCCAAAAATTATTAGGCACCAATATTCATTTCGATCGAATATAGCATTTTTCACTTATTTGTGATAAAATACTGAAACATTTGTTTTAATCTCTCATCGTAAAAACTAAGACATAAAATATATAATTTCAATTTCATTTCAATCTATCTAAACTGAATCAGGAAAAAAATGCTCATGCATAAATGTATTCAAATAAGCAGCATTAAAATACTTTAAGAAGAAAAAAACAGTAATAATGCGTAACAGTATTAGCAAGGAAACATCAATCACAAGCGATTGTCGGCCGCTTTCGATCGCATGAAGCAATCTTTTAAGTAGTACCTTCAATTATTATCGCTTTCATGCAATTCTGCACAATGAATCGTGGATCGCAATTCGCTCACAATTTCAGCGAGACATGACATTAATCCAATGAGAAACTATGAAAAATAGAAGGCTGGAAGGAGGAATCTCGTCCTGCCAATTGAATGTGGAACTGCTCATTGAAATCGTTGCCCGAGGCGAGCGGGTTAATCACTGCCCCGTGACAAGCGAAACGTAATATCGCAAATCAAATTCATAAGAAAGTAGGTCACCTTCTATCACGAGCGAACCCCTGCTTCCTTCGCGCCCTTTTCACTTCAGATCTGTCCTATCGTTCCCTTCTTTCCCCGCCGTCTACTTTTTATGCACGACAAGAGGTGGATTATTCATCTCAGACTCTTTCTTTAAGTGCGGAACATAACGATCGATCTCTGAAATTATCTCGTAAACTGCGAGACATTAATACCTTCGTACCGATATTCAAGAACTAAAGCAATTTAAAAAAAAAACTTTTAATCTATTTAGGCCATCAAAAATTTGTACTACGAGTAAAATATTATATAAAATATTCTATAAAATATTTTATTATTGATGAAACAAAGTTGATAATACAGAGTTTTATTATTTCATTAATATCGTAACAATATGATTAATAATGATAGTGCAGCATAATTAAATAAATTCAACTAGATGGATTAAAAATAATTGATAAATTATCTGTATGAACAATTTGCTGTTGCGCGATGTATCCGCTTAATCAATACGATATTAGTTGATGTAATTATCCTCTCGTAAAGTGTACTAATTTGACTTTAGTATTCTCATATATTCATTAAATTCAATTAAAACGACTAATCATATGTGAATTAAAGATTTCCTCGTATTACTTTGAGCTCAGTAAACCGTCTCTGGAATTTTAGTAAATCGATGTCGTGAGAAACCCGGTATTCACTTGGTGTGTCAGAACACGACACCGTAGCTCCTATTATATACCGTTGGGCGAACACGAGGCGTTGAGGCTTTGCCCAAAGGCGTGATTGGTAATTGATTTTCAGGCTTCAACACCGTGCTCACTCGTCTTCTATCCGCCTGCAGCTTTCTCCACCTTTCTCTTATCTAACTACTATCGAAATCTCACGGCTTGGTGTGACAAAGCATACAAATTTTCGAAATATATAAAAATAATAGATGCGAGAAATATAGCGTTCCTTACTCTCTAAATCTCCTAGAGTGAAATCTCACTTGAAGAGACTGAAAATTTAGCCTGTCTTGAAAAAAGAGTGAAAATACGGTCACTCTTATTCAAGGGTGACAGATTTTTCACTCTTCTTTCAAGACAGGCTAAATTTTCAGTCTCTTCGAATAACTTCATTCCATGAGATTTAGAGAGTAAAAAAATTCACAAGACAACTTCAAGAAAATAATCTTAAAAAATAATTTGAAAACAATTGCTATTTTCAAGATACACTATTATGAGGAATTATTAAATTATATATAATACAATTGGCAATTATCATACATGTTGATATACAGTAAAGTTCATATTAAGTGACGTTTGTCTCGACCAATGGTCTCAAGCTATAACAGTGGATAATGCCATGGTATCTACGGATGGCATTCATATGCCAAGAGCAAGCGTAGTTCTACTGGTGCTTGGTAACACTGCGGTATGCAGTTGATTATGGAGGCTATATGAAGGAGCTCGACGTGGCCTAGCATCTTGAGTACCCCATCCATGCTCGGGACAGTACCACCTCTTAGCCTCGAAACCGTGCACAGCATTATATACGGCACGGTATAGTTAATCCGTATGGACGTTCTCAGGGGATGTCGAAGATTCATCTCAAGACGCTCAATATTGCCTAGCGAATCAACCAAGAGATTCAAGCATTCCTCGTTGTGTTTTACGCTGCCTTCAACATCCAACATATCACTTTTATTTATTCCTCGACATAATACACAACTTATTTTCTATTACTATTATTTTCAATTTCTAAGAACATTTAAAAAAAACATTTTCGATGTATAATAAAATAAAAATCTTGTTTAAAAGCATCATGGAAACGTTGAAATGATATTATGATACTGCAAAACTACACAAGTCTCTCTCTCTGTCGTTGCCGTGGCAACGGTACCGGAGCTTTATGCAGCTTCACAAAAGATTTTTCACGCTGTATCCGGTACGTCACTGAGAGATGTGATATTCCTGCGTCTCTCGATAGCCCGCTATCCTTTCTGCTTTTGCATCGTTCCAAGTTTACACAACCATCTAAACTGATCCGCCTGTGGTCTCGGTGGATCGCCCGACTAATTCGAAAGTAAGGCGAGGATCAACGGGGTCTTCGGTCGGATGCTAGGAGGACAGAAACCTACGCAAGGAGCGCGAGGCTGATACGAGATTTATCGGATAAATCGGATTTAAGTGGGACGTTATATCCGTCCGCAGACAGATGCAACGAAATCGCGAACTATAGCGCGAGTAACAAGCCGACATGAAAGACGAACTGCTACTGGAGAGAACTAGTCTCTTCGCGCTTCAGAAGGCTTAAAATGAAACGCCGATGCGCTACCAGACTAATTACGCTAATTGGCATAATACCTTCAATGGGTTCCCCAGGTAACAAAGTGCCGACGATCCGATACTGTCGGAATGTAAGCGAATGCCGGAGGAAATGGAAAATGGCAAATGGAAAAAATAATTATGCAATCCTTGTCTACTTGCATGGATGGATGAGAGGGAAATTTAGAAAAACCGGGTTAAGCTCTTTGGATTATTGAAATAACATTGTCTTGTTGACATGTCTGTGATATATTTACGCACAAAGTACGATGCGAGCCGAGTATTACGCCCTTTGACTGGCATACGTGTGCACGATGAATTTCATATGTATCTTTCTCTCTATTCAGACTTGTGCAATCTTATTTTAAAAGCATCATACCTCTCTCGCAAAATAATATTCCTATTCCATTAAGTTGTATTATGTTGAATTATATATTTGACGACCATTCCTTTTTTTTTTGCAAACTGCAATATCATTTGAGCATGTATGTGATTGCATATTTTTAATTCTTCAATTTAAATCGTGGAATTAAAAATAAATTGCCTTTTTTTATAATCGATAAATCTTGATGAAGAAGTGAAATGTAAACGACATCAATAACAATAGAAAAATAACAGAGCTAGTTATATGATTTATTATAGTTATATGAGTATATGTTCTAAAATTATGTCCTGAAATCAATGTCGTTTCATCTCTGCGAAATATTAATAGAAATTTCTTTTTGAATTCCATTTCGTAACGAGATTTTGTCAAACGAGTATAGTATAATTTCTCTGCGTTAGATCGAGAACGGGAAATATTTCTGGGAACAGGAACACAGGAACTGATAAAAAATGTATTATTCACTGTCAGACAGTGAAACATTTGCGTCTCGTTTTTAATTTTATTAACGTCGAAACTTTGTGAATATCAATGAAATGGATATAGCTTTAAGTTTGGAATCGACATACTCGGAAAACTAGAATCATAGATCCTTGAGTAACCTTACGAAGAATTTTATATCGCCCCACATACATCCCCGCGTATATTTCACTGACATCCACTAAAAGAAAAGAGTTTCGATAATTTATCTCAAGCACATATAGCGGCTATTTATTTTTCACTGTTATTCGACATGCAACGTCTTTTTTGCGTATGTATTTTGCTCACGAACAGAGTCGTAACATGTTAAAGATATGGGAGAAAAGAAGTCACTTGGTATCTCCATGTGCGAACGAGGGTGTATCGCGGAAAAACAACGTGAAAATTTCGCTTCGCGCCGTAGAAAAGTATGAAGGAAAAATCAAGCTGAAAGATTCGCGTCATACGCCACCATTATCTGCACGAACCGAGCTGTAGATCGTTGAAGTTCCAAGTTTTAAAATGTGGGCCAGATAAGAGCTGCCGGCAAGGTCCACATCTTCCGATTCAAACTTACGGAGAAGTCGCGTATCCACTCCGTGCATCGATCCTGTTTCTCTTCCTCTCTACCTTTCCCATCTCTCTTTCTTTTCCTGTTCTGTTCTTTCACACTACACCATTCCTCGATCTTGCCTTTCCGTCTCCTTTTCTCGTCGCTAACGTGTCTCGTCTCCGTCGTGCCTCCTTCCCTTCCTCTTCGAGACTTGCTCCTTTCTTCCGTACGTAAAGGCGGACTTGAGAGTGAGTGCCCTGGCGGCAGCAGAAGTTCCTCCATTAGTGATAACAATGAAAGATGGACATTGGGCTCAGGGCCCCGATCATTCCTGACAAACACACGCGAGGGCCACGTTCGTTGTCACTTCAAGATCCACGGAAATGGTGAATATCGCCATGGCGTCGCGTCATAAAGCGTCGCACCTCGACAGCCAACTTTTACTTTGATCGCCGCGCTATAAATATACTGCTGCGTCTAGTGAGATGGCAAATCACAATTTATCGTTGGCTTTTGCCTTTGCTACTTTTACATATCTCTTTCAATATTTCCTTTCGTGTCTCTTTCGCTCGCGAGCTCGCGATGCCTTCAGAGAATGTGTCACTATTCCGCGCTTCTTTGATAAGTGCACCTTGACATGCGCCGTTTCGTCCTTTCAGAGAAATATTAGCTATATTATTCTCTTTTGGCTTTTTGTACTTACTGATTATGCTCAATATTGTGCTTTAACGGCATCTTATCTCACATTCCTTCACTTTCATAATTGCTTTTACAATTTGTAAGGAAATTAAAAACGCGCAAATCGTCCTCCCGAGCTGTTGTTGCCGCGAATTTATTTTACGTTTGTAAAGAAACAGAAATGAAATGGCTTTAGTCTCGGTTATCCGGTCCGGAAAGCGCATCCATTAACAGCTTTGCTAATGGACTCGTTACCAGTAATATAACGTGAAAAAAAAATATCAACGTAATATCCGCAGCTTGCAAAACGCAAACGAAACTTTTACACATTGCTAGCTTCCGTAGCGCGTAATTTCTCAAATTCCCGTGCACGTGTCAAAACATTGCGCGGATCTGCATCGAAATTTCTATCGATTAACGATCAATACGATCGGATAAAGAGAGAGAGACTTACCGAATTAAGTGAAAGGAGGAACCAATTTGAGAGGGATCTCCCAGTCATCTGACATCTGTGGTTCGTTTTCATTCGATTGTTGTTCGCTCCGCTCGCTCTTCCTATTCCATTCGGCCTTTTCATCGCTCGGCCGAATTGTACGTCATGAAACGAAATTTCCGGCAAGAGAATCGGATGAGGAGTGAGAGATGGAGATAGAAAGAGACCGGTGGAAAGGGAGTGGAAACAGAGGAACTTCATACATGATTTCCCCCGAGTCCCTGAAGTGAAGCATTTCGAGCAATGCGCGCTCGTACGAGCGCGCGACCACTGGCTCGCGGCGTGGTATCTCGCTGACAAAGTTGCCCAATCATGCGTGCATTATGAGATTCGCGAACCAGAAGGATACCAGAGTGAATGGAAAAAGCTAGCCAGACAAGGCGGTCGATTACTTATCCGTCGGAAAAATACGTCGTCGTGTCACTTATTTTCTTGTTCGGAGATTAAATTCGGAGATTCTTTCCCGCGTGACGACCTCATGACATGAGAATATGTACAGAATTCCCGGTTGCAAATTAAACGCGATAAGCGTTCGTCTAATTACGTTGGCCAAAATTAATTAAACAACGATAACTAACAGAAATTCTATATTAGATGTGATTTAATGTCCGGAGGTCAATTACACTGATTCAAATTAATAATCAGTCTTCTGATATATTTTTCCCACCAATCTCGATTTGATCATGACATTCGTTGATACCGCCAATAAACTCAAATATGAATGTTGTGATAAATGTTGGTATTAACTTTCATGGCATAATAATGGCATAAATTTTCATGTAAATAAACGGTTATAGTAGAAACAGAAGTAATCATGTACTTTGTATGTATAATTTTGCATTTTAATCAAAATAATTCTCAAGAATTTTTACATAGTTTGATTTATTTACCGTATAATTATTTATTTTGTTTTCGGCTCACAATCAATATACCTAAAATTGGTGAAATAAACTCCAGTAACTCCAGATCGTACAATTGGACGTTAATTTTCGATTGGATAAATTTGTTGCCAGCTCTGTTCGTTCATCGTTACGAATGTACGTAATGACAAAAGGCGTGTACGCTGTCCATAAGTGTCGTCTCCGTTTATCTTCAGATTCAAACGAGGGTTTCCAATCGTGTCCTTAGGGATCGCACAAACGACAATGCGTGACGAACGTATTGTCGCAGCGCGAATCTCGTTCCGTATACGTATACCGTTGGTATACCTCCGATTCTATCAATCACGATCTCGCTTCATGCATAGCTCAGGAACTCGCAATGCACGCAAAATCGACGCGTGCGCGCGAGTATGGGATGCGCTCACGCGGATCTGCTGTATATGGATGCTGCGTTGGTAAACGGGCGGGACGGAGCGATTAGATGTTCGATCTGTATCAATATTTACCTCGCCTTGCTGCGGCGCGCCTTGCACGAAATGGAAGCCAGACTTCCTTCATCCCCAACGTGTTTGCCCGTGCCGCGAAGCAGATACGCCGGATTCCCCGGGGAGGACGTGCCGCTAGTCCTACGGACAGGCTTACCCTTCGAGCTACAAACTACGTCCCCTTTCCCGCATCTTCTTTGCTGCCTCTCTCTCTCTCTCTCTCTCTCGCAACGCGTTCGCCTTACCCGCTACCCTCGTATAGCCAAGTCGTCTTACCCCGAGCCCGGGTGCTCGCACCGGCACGATCGATCGGCCGGCATAATAAGAAGAGTAAACGGCAGGAGATATTGTATGCAAGATCAACCGGCGAGCTGCACTCGAGTGGATGCGGCGCATTTCCTCGTTTCCTCGTGATCTCCCGAAATGTCTGAAGAAATCGCAATGGGAGGGATATGGTTCGATAAATATTCAAGATGGTGAATTCTTTATCGATTTTCGGTTTTATAATACATTGATTGGTGCACAGCTTCGTTTTAAAATTAGACGGTACCTCGGAACTCTGCAAACGATTCTTGTCAGATTGGAATAAATCGCTTTTCACCAAGACTTAGTTGGTACACAATCATCTTTGGCGAGCGTGCGATATAACGAGGCAATGGCGAAATCCAGTACGATCGATAGAGAGAAGCAGCAGTAAAATAATGATACTTTGGACCGCGGTTCTAATGGGAATTTGTTGGCCCCGGTCTCGTAAGAAAGATTCCAGAAAGTATTTCACTTAAGTTTCCGCGCTGCGCGCGAACGTGAAACAAAATCATCCACGATAACTTCCACTTTAACTTTGCGGAATTCAAGGTTCTGACAGTTACTTCCATTTTAACTTCGTCCACTTCATCAATCATCCTAACGCAGTTTTTCCTCCAGTCTAGCAATAACTCCCAGTTTTGTTCCATTAGCTCACTCGATCGGATTCTTATCTCAGGAATATTCTACATGTTATAACACGTACATATATCGATGACGAATGATACTGCGCGCACATTCCTATCTCACTTCCTTCAGAAACACCATTAATCAATTTGAGCAGCTGACTGCAACGCTATCTGGATTACGATCGCCATTACAGTCGTTTCCGTCTCGTATTCCGTTTGAAAATCAAAAAGCATGCCTTTTCACGGTTTTAAACACTCGTAAGTTTCATCGATGCAGATGATTTTTGTGTTAAAAATACTACCGCTATACTATAAAAAATACTGTAATCGTAAACGTTCTCCGTCCAACGAAATATCCGTGCTCGCATCGCGGCAATGAAGCAAGATTGTGATCTGTATGCATGGCGGGGCAATGTCAGATAATAGACGCGTGAGAAGAGAGAATGCACGACGATGCGAGAAAAGGGAGCACGTTCTACGGTGGAGTTGGCACAACGAAAGGTGACGCTATGCGGAACACGATGCGGAATGCGGCTCGGTCGCGACACGGATAAGGGTACGAGGACGAAGATCGAGGAATGGAGGACAGAGAGGCAAAGGACGAGGGGATGGTGAGCCAACGGAAAAAAATACTCCCGCCAACAAGTCTCAAACCCTAGCTCGCACCCACGTACCGCGTGCGGCATCGGGCAATTTTTCAATGGCTCCGACCGAGCTTGAATTCTCGTTAATTTTTACTTTCTCTCGCCGTCCGCCACGGGGATCCGCCATTGTCCGCACGGCTTCGCTCGGAACCCCTACAACGATAACAGAGAAAATGCAGCGGAGCGAGTCCGAGGTATATCTACCTACCAACCTACCTACCAACCAACCTAACGGCGCGAAGCTGTCGATAGCAACACTCTCCAATAAAGCGGATCCCTCCCTACCGTGCGGAACAATCGTTGCTTGAGAGTACACCCGCACAGCCGTCGTCGCGCCGGTTGTTCCACTGTTTTGCGGTTCCCTATATGTACGTATGTACGTATACGAATAGCCCGGCTATTCTCGGACAGTAACGCAATTTCGGTATTTGACGTACGAGCAGACGACAAAAAAAGGACGTGGAATTCTGAGATTTCAGCTCCAACTTATTGCACGTAATAAAAATGGCATCCAGAGTACTCAAAACTTATCAGCCATCGCAAATTCGTTTTGGCAATGAATACCAAATGATTGGCTATAATCAAGGTCGGGAAAGTTACTTTACAAGTTACTTATAAGTTATTTTTATTATAGAAATTGGATAAAATAAGTTTGAGTATTTTATTTTTATATTATATTTTATCATTAGCCCCAATTCTATATTACTTTTTATACTCAATTTCTATAACAAACACATAAGATAAAAAGTAACTTATAGGTAACTTATTAAGTAACTTTTTCAACTCTGATTATAATATAGCCGCATTGTTTAAATTAATGTACCTACTTATTTAACAGCACTTTCTGTTATGCTAAAATCAAGGGATGTCTTTGCGGGTGAGAAGTCGATTGAAAGGGTGCGATGTTATCGGATTCCGTGCGTGCCATATATGCAGAGGCATTGATCATTGATCGCTGCTGCTGACCGCACAATCACGCTATCCTCTCCAACTCTTCTTCGTCCTCGTCGTTGACGCGTCCTCGTGCCGTGACAGCGATCGACAGATCTCACGTCGGACCCAGACCTCGTTGCATGTTTCATTGCATCCGATTGTTTTCAAAGGTCTTCTTTTTTTTTTACAATGCAACAGACCTCTTCTCAGGTTTAATTGTATAATGCAATGATAAGATAATTAATGTTAAATAAAATTTAATAAAATTATATATTCCCACCTAAGAAGTAATGTGTTATAAATTTCTTATTTAATTAATTCTTTGAAGTCTTTGAAGACTTCAGTGGTATGATCCATAAATTTATTTAAAAATATTGCTCTGTTGATTTACTTTTTGTCATTTAAATTCTGATGCTTCCCCACAAAAAAAAATGTTTATAATAATAAATTATTTGTATAATTAATATTTAAATTAAATATATTGTATAACGATTGATTAATTATCATTGCTTTATTCAGTAAATCTACTACACATAAATATATCAAAGAAATTAAAAGAAGTTTAATGAATATATAATAGAGTATCATAGATGAAAATTCTCGCATCGTTTTTTTAATTTGTTTATTTTGCATGACGGATAAAGGTGCAGTTGTCACGTGGTGGATCAGATCACGTTCACTCAGACGCCGGGTTACAGCTTGTGCATGCGCACGAAGAAAGCAAGAAAAAATTAAACATGCAGAATGTTACGTAGTTAAGTGCACCTGTGGCCATGTAGAGAGAGTTACGTCATTCAGTTCCTTGAGTTCACGCGAAACTTCTACTAAAACCAACTAGTTTATACGAAATTATGTTTACTTATGCGCATCGCTAAAACTACTCGCTAAACTTGTTACGCGGGGAAATCTCAAAGGTTCGATCGGTTCGTATAGGAAGGTCTTTGTTTCGTAATTGACGTTTCTCGAATAGATATCAGGACAATAGTAGTCATTTTCACATTTAATGCTCTCCTTATCTGATGAGAGATTTCTACTGTTAACAACGCAGACGTGATCTTCGTGAGCTATACATGCGATTTTGAACTGCATCATTGATCTTGACGTAACACGACGAAAGTCGGATTCGGCGCCAATACGTTAACCAATATTCCGAGCTTTCGGCACGAGCAGGATTTAAACTCCCGCGGCTCGCGTATGGAAATTTATGAGACTATTTCGCATGTAAGCACTAACCAGGTGTGGCTACACATAAATTCCGCATCCTCCCGCGTATATTTCAGACCCATCGCCCTCTTCTCCTTCGTTGGCTCGGCTGGCGCGGGCCAACTTGCCAGAAGTTACCTGTGCCTAGAATCCCTTTTGCTCTCCCCCGTACCCTCCCCCTCTCATCCACAGACGCTCCCGCCTCTCCCTACTCCAGGACATCCACCTTTTCGCCTTCCTTATTCACCTTACACCTGGCATGCACACGTTATAGTCGACCCTCTCTCTTATTCTTCGCTCTCGAGATCGTATCCCTAAATCACCCCCGACTACCCACCAGCACGGAGGCGCCCTTCTAATTGCTCTACGCTACGTTTAAATTACTTAACCCCCACCCCTCAAATTAGTTTCGGATAGTCGAAAAGAATGACGCATTCGTCGGCAAGCTTGTAGAACGCTGAAGAATCCTGCCGGGAATGCTAATTTAAGCCAGACCCCATTTGCGCGTCGAGGAATCGCTTCACTCCTTCTTACAACTGTCTTCCTTACTTGCGAAGTATCTTTCGATTTGTCAATATCTTCCTTCACTTTTTCGAGAACATGAGAAGTCCTAATATACCATTGCACGAGCTCGATAATCTATAGCTTTATAATCTATATTAATAAATTTATATTAATAAGTAACAGTTAATCAAAATGGAATTTATATTTTAATTTTATTATATTTTTTACACATGGGTAATTTAATAAGTTAGTTTAGATTTGTTAAAAGATGACTATGTTAAAAAAATAAGTCAAATTTTAATTTTAAAAAAAAATCAATGACTTATTAAACTGCCTACATATGCATGCATTGTATGTGAATTTTATACTTGACATGTTTATCTGATTTACTAATAAACAGTAAGACCAGCAATTGGACTGTTTGATGAATATATTCAACAATGCTTGGTCTTTCGTTGATAATTGAATATTGTATACATCGCATACTCAATTTATAGCGTATCTTCTCAGTGCAGGAGGAAACAAAATTCAAACTCGCGAATAAAGGACGTTGAAAATGTTAATCGTCAAATTGCGATCTTCTGATATACCATAATGGTGCTTTCAGACATTCTCATTTTGAACAAAGCTAGCTGATGCTCCCTCCGGCTACAACGAATCACGTTCGCAATTAAAGGCGAAGCCGCAACCACGGCGGAAACTCATGAAGGCTGGGACGGAAACGTATCTCATGTACATGCACCCTCGATGCAACGACACGAGGTGCACTCACGAAGCGTCCTTTTAAATACGTGACCTGTAAATAATTATATGAAGGAACATACAAAGCGCGCGCGCCGCAACTGAAAGAGTCGGCCGCGAGTCAATCTTGCATATGTGTGTCAAGTATCTGCACACACATACGCAAGATTCTTCTCGGTTCTTTCTTGTACGCTATTTACCTCTTCTATCGAAGACTACCCTTCCTTTTACCTTGTACTCTCCGTGATTAAAACTCCTTTGAGAAAATATTAGGCGAAAGGTGTCTCTGAAATTACGTGTGAAAATAACATAAAAAGATACCAAGAATACAAGTATTTCAATTTGCCCGCAAAATAAATACATTTTATAAATGGGTTTTAAAGAAAGTAAAGATAGCAAAGAAATACGTTCTGGTGTGGCTTGAAACAAATTGATATTTGGACAGCAGAATATAGTCGTATAATTGCGGAGCTTCGATTCGATAAACTTCCATTGATAACGTCTTTGCCGAAAAGGAATGGCGAGATTTGTTCGTAGAAATAATAAAAAGGTTGCTACAGAACAACGTCTTTGTAATGGAGCAACGTTACACACACACAAAGAGAGAGAGGGGGGGAGGGAGAGAGTGAGAGTGAGAGAGAGAAGCTGCTATTATTTTTAACTACTTCGCTACAATCGCATTTACACAGTTCCCCTTTTCCATAGCTGGCTTATACTTTTGCAAGATCGGGTCTGTGCTCCGACTGCGGTTTTAATTTTCATAAAATTCGATATCCGCTCGTTTTGCGCACGTATCATTTCTATGGATGCCATACGCGGCTACATGAAACGAAGGGCTCTCGGCGCACACGTGAAGCTGGAGAACCGCAATCTGATTGTAAAGCTATTGTACCATTTCGGAAATCAAATCCGTTTCTCGCGGTCACCATCGATGACGACCAATCATTCTGATTGACCAGAATCGATCAGACGCCCTTGATGGCAGCGTTCCGATTTGGGATCTACACCTGTGTATCCGCAAGCAATTATCTTTGAATACCGCGAGCAATTATCTCATTCTAACACAATGACACGGTTTTTCAATTTCTTGTTTCTTGTATTATCCTCCACCAATGGATCGGTTTCGTCAACCGCGGAGCTGGATCAAATAAATCTTGTTTTGTATGGAAAATGAAATGCAATTTAAAAAATATTTATTATATTAAAACAATAATAAAAATTTATTTAAGTAATACTTTATTGAAATTATAATTCATAACAAAAAATTGAAGAGAAAGATATATTTATAATACATTTACAATACAGAAAAAAAAGAAAGAGATAGATTTTATTAAGATATATTATCTTTATTTGTCGAATGATGTATTTTAACAGACATGATGAAATTATTGATCCAAATATGAAATATTTTGAATTTCAATTCATAAAATGTTAATTTTTTTGGTTATTATTTCAATAAATGATAAAATGCATTTTTCAATGCTCGAATACGTATATATGTTATCGCTTAAAGAAAGAATTAAAGTAAAAGCGAATGTATTATTATCTCTATATTCTCTATAATCTATCTCCATTTACATATAAAACAAGTTTATTACCGGATCTCGAGTGACTCTTTTCCGCTGGTAAAGGGTTAATATTGGTATACCTATTCGCGTTATACAAATAAACGTGTTTTCCAATGTAATCGGAAATAAGTCTTATACATAAACGTCGAGAGATACGGGGGATGCGAAGCTTCAGGGACGCGTTCTTTGAAAACATCAAAAATAACGTGATCGCACCTCGCATTTGTATTTTCACGATATCGCTTTCAAACGGATGCCGGCTGCACGCATTTGCCGAGGTGCTAAGGCGGAACGCACATGAAAGAGGCGAAATGCCGTGGAATATCCAAGACACGCGCTTAGTTTTGACAGAGGATTCGTGCTCTCGTGAAAAACGTTTTCGTCTGTTTAGATCTGAAAATTGAACTTTCCGCAGGCTCTCTTTTTCTCTCGGACCGTAATCGCGCCTCCTCAAAACGCACGCTTTGCTTTCAACTCTCGTTTTCTGTCTTCGTTTCCCTGCAGCATCGCGCGCCTGCACCTACGGCAGGAAAAACCAATTCCGGATAAAGATATCCTGGCAGAGAGACAACGCGTCTTTCAACTCGTCAAGACGCAAGGTCGTCGTCGTCGTCGTCGTCGTCTATCGTGACAACAACGCAGCGCGAAGTAACGAGGTAGTACGCGACGCGTTCTTTCCGCGACATTTCGCGGCAAGTCATACATATGTACATATATATTCGGCAGGAATTTATTTTATTTACTGGAACGGTACCCCTACAAGCCGTCCGGGTCACCCCCTCAACATACAGTCTATTTCGGCGAGACACGCGAGCTGGAAATAAAGATCGGGGAAAGACTAACGCGCGACGAGCAGAGACCAAATCACCCCCTCTCTTGGGACCGGAGGCGTCTCATTAGGCGCGATTCAGTGTACCACACTCTGGCAGATCCCTGCCTTCCAGATTGTTCCATTTTCCTTCATACATATTTAAATTATTGAAATTGTGCGGCATTACCATATTCCATTGATTTATCGATGCCTCTCCGCGGCCGCCTCAGTACCTCTCCGCCTCTTGTCCCGCTTCTGCTTTCTCTACATCCCCCTCGCTCCTTACCCTTTATTCACAACTGCTTTCTAACGCTAGGCAGCTCTATTTTTACCAACGAAGCGCGATAAAAAATAAGAAGGGAAAAGCCTTTAAGTCCACCCACGATGGACTTCTATTACCCTCTTTTGTTATCGTTTTATTAATAAATATAAATGGACGGACTATGATAGATTAGAATAAAATTGACATGTTACAAGAATGAAAGGAATTAATAATGATTAATGCATTTTTCGTTAAATATCTTAGCTGGAATATTCTTTGTGATGTGAAATATTTCCTTCTTCTATTTAAGCGCTTGTGACATATTAAGAAAATCTGAAAATGTTGCTTTCTCTCATATCAATTATAAAAGTAGGTACACCGTTAAATATAGTCGCTGGTCTTTTGGTGGACTCTTAAAATATATTAAACGATTTCCTCAACATAAAATCTTTTCCTTAAAATTCTTTTACGACCAAGATTTTATTTATAGATGTACTTATACTTAACATCGGTTTCTTGGCCACAAACAATTTTAGTGCTCTTCGTCTGTCCCCGAATATATTCCTCCTTTATCTTACCGAACAATTCATTTCGTGTCGTTCGCCAATTATACGGTCGCGAGAGTTTTAAAGCTCTGGTAACATTCAACTGTTTTGTTCTAATGACCACAGTATCCGGGAATCTCTTACGTGGCGCTTCAGAGAGGATTTACAACTTTACAACCTATAAAGCTTGTGCGCTGCGAAGTAGTACAGGTCAATCCCATTCCTGTCGGCGGTCTAAAGATCCGGTTGTGGACTCATCCCCCTGTTCCTTCCTGCTTTCACCTTATCCTCACAATTCGGGCTCTCGTAGCTACATCCTTCAAACACCGACCGATCGAACGGACGGTCAAACAACTTTACACCTATTTTATGGAGCCCGATATTGTATTTAGAATCGCGATAGTGCACGCCACCGATCTCAAAGCACCGATCGACAACATGAACGTTATGGCCGCGCTGGAAAAATATTGCCTGCGAATGGTATGGGAATACAAATGACCAACACAACGTGGAAAGTGTTTAAAAGATTATAGACGCTAAACGGCTTATAGATTTTGCGAATTTCCGCAGTTTACGGCAGAAGAATCGCGTATAATTTATTCCAGTACATTCTAAAAAAGATTCGCTACGCTTTCATTAACTCTGTGTTTTAATAAATGCAAGTGTATTCGGAAGCGACAACCGTATCATCGTTATTATTCATTACTGTTGTTGCTGCATTTATTGAAATGATTTCTGCAATGTTGTTCATAAAGCAAGAAGAATGTATAATAATAGCGCTTCCCATGATCGAATTGTCTCTAAAGTACTTTGGTTAATATTTGCAAGATACCGGAATTGTAATGGAAAACGAAGCTCTGTTCATCTTCGATCAAGTTTCGGAATTAATTACGGAGTCGCAATCTTTCTTCGAAGCATTCGTTATGCAAGCGTTTTAACGAGCTCCTACCCTTCCAGTTACTTTCAATCAGACGATAGTCTTCCTTTTTATACCTGGTGACGCCTTATTCTTATCCACCAAAGATCCTCGATCGTCACATAAGACACGTTATAGTTAAATCATGAAACTCTGTCTCTTTAATTTAAAACGCAATAAACTTTCTTTTTCTTTTAATCCAGTTACAAATGTAAAAAACAGAGAATATATTCCAATAATTTAAAAAACACAAACATAACAAAAGAATAATTCAAATTAAAACTCTATAGTAATAAGAAAAAAAAAGCTTCCCTTTGTCCTTCAAAAAGTGCGTAATATTGGGCATATCTGCAAGAGACGTAGGGTTTATTACATTTTCAGAGATTTTACTTCAAGTGATCGATATTCCATAGAGATCATTTATCAGTATAGATTTTACTATATCAATAAAGCCAATGACGGATCTATGTATCCTGCATTGTCTCTTTTCTATTCCGTGTTCTGCCTTTCGACTGTCCTTCTGTCCAGTAATAGTGCGACCGATCTGACATTCGTTATGATTTAGCTGTACAACTGTCCAAAATAAACGACTTTAAAGATATTCGACAGAAGCGACTTTATCGAAATTGCGTGCGCATATACGATGATATACTTATTATAGCGATTAGGAATATCAAATTAATGACAAATATAAAAACTAAAATAATAGACAAGCATATAAATTTCAGTAGATGAAAATACAGGCAAACATAATCTTTTCCGTACTAGCAAACATATCGTTTTTTGTGTAATCTAAAAAATATATTTTTTTTTTGTCAGAAGTAATAACGTACGAAGGAACAAAGATAAACACGGGGTATTCTATTTTTCCATGCGTGTGTTACTTTAAAGCGTGAAAGTTTCGAGAGAAACAAAGTGCTGCTGAAAATTTTTCAACCGCTATTACGACGCTACCTGGCGAAGCTGGACGCGATGAAATTCAAGCGAGCGTTTAGGTCGAAATTTACATTAGCAATCTACTAAGGATATTTCCGCCTCGCCTTTTAATATAATTTAACCAACGCTGCAACGCAATGTCGAGAATTTCCCACGTTGCTTGCGCTCGTAGGTCTCCTTGGCACGATTAAGAGTGAGATAAAGAATTTTTCGTGGGAATGCTTTATAACGTAAACAGCATATCTTAATGTTTCCATTTGAAATTTAAAAATTTACCTATAATTCGTTTACGAAGACGTACAATTTGTATAATTTATATAATTAGAAATGAACATTATAACAGACAACACACAAAGAAGTGAGTAAAAAAAATATCTTCGTACCATTTCCACGCGCTTACAGTGATATTGGTGAGAAAGGTAAAATTGGAGATACTTTGGCTATTCCGCAACTTATACGGTTCAGATCTCACGGAGGTGTTGTATCCGACGCCATTTACATGCGTATTACCTTCTTTTACACGCGTTATCTACTTGCATCGAACGCAGGTGTGTCTTATGAGACACACAGACGTCCACGAGCACCGAAAGTTTCCACTTGCGCAGCGTCATCGTTCCTAAATAGAGTATGCGGATTTCTTTCTCTTCGACTGCACGTATCCGAGATACGTGGCTAATCCCAAAGCAGTGGACCCGTCGAATTTCCTTGTGAACTTAAACACGATAACGTTTCCCGACAAATTCCTATCTTCCTTCCGCAGAATGAAAACAAAAAAGCGTGCTTTTCGGTTTAACGATGTTAACGAAAACGCGCGGAACTGTAACAAAACTGAATTCCAGGGCGAGCTATTCTCCGCAAGTTGGAAAAAAACGGCGACGGCCAACCAGTTTTATAACGGACTGTCGAGCTTTCCCGAAATTGATTTTTCTCCACTGTTACAGCTGCTGGCGCTCGCGTATACCCCCTTCGCATGCACCCCCGTGTTCCCACCGTTACTTTTATGTCATGACCGCGCGCTGAATTTCCAGCAAGGGTTGTAAATCGAATAATCAAAACGTCAGAACCTTCCTACGTTGGAACACCGCGACCGTTTTGTGCGCGGGTTTTAGCCGATGAAAACGCGATTCTGCTGGCGAAAATAGCGGTGAGGGGTGGCATTCCTTGAGAAAAAATAAA
>NW_011627706.1:285191-307858 GCF_000204515.1 Acromyrmex echinatior | reverse complement strand
GGAAAGAGAAAGAGAGGAAAGGAAAAAGATGTGAACGTCATATAAGAATATATGAACATTTTGTTTTCAACATTCGACGAAATCGTGCGATATCCGACGATGAGCGCATCCGAATAGCATAAATCATCACAAGTAATGCGAGCCGTCTTCTGACCAACACACGGCGGAACGTGTCAGGATAAGAAAATACATGACCCTGCAACCTTTGCTAGGTGGTGGATTCCTTACCTTTTTCCAAGAACGAGTTACCGTACTCTTCGAGCATCCTCACGTTCCGCCGCCAAAAGGTATTGCCATGTTTTATATTCAACGGAAAGTGCGAAATATCATAAATCTTTCTTTCGATTGTGAATCGTCGGGATAACTTAACATCTAGAGCGATTGCGCTACGATACGCGAATTGCCTGACTACTTTCCTTCGCTTAGTTATCTGAACTTCTCACAAAAATACTACAAATCTATGAATTTTTATAATTTTACAATGAACTATTATCTTCTTGGTGCATTGTAAAATTGCAGGAATTTGTATATTTTTTTGGTGCATTGATATGCACTTAAATATCAAATGGAGCAATAATAACTCAATTTCTTGATAATATTTTGTTATTTTAACTCTGTATGTCAAAATGTAAATCAATCTATTTCTATAATCTGTTTCAAAATAAACAATGCCCTAAGTGCATATTAAATGAGTAAATAATAAACTACATTTAAGTCAAATACATTTTCTCAAGTTACATTGTTTAACTCTATTGTTTAACTTCATTGTAGTTAAATTAACGACAGTAGAAACAGTGACAATCTGTAGAAATAATTAAAAATCACTCGAATTGTTTGGAAATACTTTGACATTACAAGAGTATCTTTCTTACTTATTCATATTCGTAACTATTATTATACATTCGATATTATAGTCCAAAAATGTAAAAAAAATATGTCTGTACATTTTAAATAAATTTATTGGTAGTATTATTTTTATAGATACGTATTATTTATGTATTATTTTTATAAATACGTAAATTAGTTTAATTCATATAATTCAATAAATTCAATAATTATTTATTGGAAAAAATTGCACATAAGCAAATAAAAAATTATATATTACTTATATTGAGAAACTATATCATCGTGCTTTACATCACATTAATAAATGAAAATAGTAAAAATATTACACATAATTATACATTGAAATTTTTGTTACATATAAAAAAATTAATAATATAATAAATAAAATAACTAGAGACTAAAGAAAAAAATCTTTATTTAAAAAAATCATTTCATATGATAAAATTAAGAGTCCAGAAAATAATAGAATGAATGAAAACCTGATTTTACTTTCTAATATTCGGTTTCCATAATCCTCTATCGTGATTCCATCGGTATTCATTCATATCTAGTATTCACGAGATAGACCCCCAATCGACGTTTTTCGCGGATAAAGATCTGAGACTGAAGATTGAAAAAAATGGGATGAAAGAGTACTTAGATGATGAAAAACCGCGGCCAGTGCAACATCTTTGCTGCATCGATAACTCATGCCGCCTGTCGCTCCATGTACACGTGCATCACGTGACTTCTGCACGTCCTTCGTGGCGCAGATGTACGAGACTGTACAGAAATGTGTATACACGTGGAGAAGCAACAAGAGCACGTGGCTTCTCTGAAAAAGAGATAGAATTGTTCGTTCATAAATTTATGCTGCTTCACGCAAAATATTTTCCCCTCATTTCTCCTCAGATCAGTCCTCTTTTTTTCATATATATATTTCTGATGCTGCTTTCTTTTTTTGGCAACAAGAGAGAGAGAGAGAGAGAGAGAAGCAGGAGTCTGATAAAATCCTTCGAAGAAATTATGCTTAAACATAGCATTGACAACTCACTTATCTCGTAATCAATGGTTTTGTTAATTAAATTTTCATAACAACTGACTGTCCAAAAAAGCATTCAGTGATCGAGATTATGATGTCTGTCCGTTAACGATTTCGATCTTCCGTTTTACTCGCGCAACATTACATTCAACATCAAAGCGCGCTTGTCGGCGCCGGTCGCTGAGCATTTCGCGTGCGGCATTTCAGACTTCAAATGGTCGAAAAATCCAATGCGAAAAGGGGATTTCGCCGGTAATCCGGAGGTGCGTCGGAAACAGGGACGAAAACCGATTTTACGAAACAGCCGGACAAAGGAAAAACGGCCACGTTGAAACTTCTCTATCTATCCAAGCCAATTTATACGAATTTATTTCTGGCGATGTCATATGACGCGAGATGCACGAAGGATGACGCAGCAACAGCTGTCCAGTTTCGTGCACTCGGGCGAATCTGAGACGAGGAGAGTAACCCGGAATTGGAAGAAGCGCGACGCCGGAAATCCCGTTCGCAGCGAAGAGCAGCATTCGGAGAATAGCCCCTCTCTTCTAGGGGTTAGCCTACAGTTTCCCCGTGCTGGAACCGGCGCGGCGTGCCGTTCGCCGAATTGCGCCGGATATCGGAATAGCAATAATAATCAATTGTCCATGTAAAAGCCTCGACAAGTTACATGATCGGGAAATAACTGAAATCAATTCGCCGGACGCGCTGGGCGGCCGGCGCGCGGAAAGGGGATAGACAGGGTGACCAGGGAGAAACCCGATGGGTTGCACGGTCGGTGCACTACGGGTCGTAAAATGCATCTGCCCTACCGCCCACCACCAGTAACGGCTTTTATTGCGTCACACTCCCCCACAACTCTCTTTTCACTCTCTTCTCTCCCTCTCTCTCTCTCTCTCTCTCTCTCTCTCTTCGCTCTTGCGACTCGCCAGATTGTCTCTTGCTCTTCTGATGTTTCTCCCCTACGTCCTTCCTTCTCTCTCGTCCTCGTGTCACCCCATCCGCCCATCGGCTCGACTAAAAAACAACAACGCCAACTGATTTATAACCCTCGTACAACTCGTTAAACTGATTCGATAGATTTTACTGCGCTTACGCCGATTTCTTCTCTCCGCCTCATTTTGCCTGTCTCTTCGCGATCTCCGTCTTTCTTATCATTCTTTAACTTGCACGCCACTTTTACTCTCGCAGCTTCTGAAGACACGGGATGTTCGTCTTCTCGTCTTTTTTTTCTCATTCTTTCCGCCTTTGTTCACTCAAAGTTTACAGCTGAACTTACATCAGTCACTCGAGTTTACACGTACCGTCGTACACATTCCACACGAAGGCATTATTGTACGTAGCGATTCGTGACCTTTTGGACTTAAACTTCCGTGGTATTTCTCTTGGTATTCCACGGTCACGTGTTACCTCGCATTTTTGAGAGTCCGCGCAGTCGGAGTTAGTGTCGTTTCGACGAATGGCCAGTCACCGCCATTTACGTACGTGCTCGGTGAGACACGTCATAGATCTCTCGCCTGAGTCATTTGGATTCGGCAATTAGAAGCGAACTTTTGGACGTTTGATTTAAAAATGGTCAATGACCAGTAATTATATATATAGAACAAAATGTTTTAATTGTCACTAATCAGTAAATAAATAAATATACCGAATAAATAATAAATAATTATACCGAGAGGTCAACCACCTTATGTATTGCACTTATTGTGCACAATATTGCTAATGTATTGCTATATATTGCTATATATTAACACAAGCAATACCAGCAATATGCTAGCAACACAGCAATATGCCACATGAGATGGTTGACCTCGAATTATTGTTTTCTCCTAAAACGAGAGAGAGATTGTTTCATCTCTTCGATGCAAAACAAATTAATTTTTATGAAAATTCATGAGAGTATATGTTAAGTCAGATTGTGCGAGATATAGACTCGAATTGTGGGCGGGTTGCAGAAAGCAGGCCTAAATGAAGCGTCTGCGAAGGGGCGTGACGGCGTTCAAAAGCGCACAAGCGAGATCAAAGGTGCGCGAGCGAAACCGAAGAGTTTTAAACCGCGCCACTTATTCAGCACTTCGTCATTGTCCTCTCCAGCCCTCGCGTGTTCTTCTGTTTACCTTGTTCGTTGCACCCCGGAGGGTTATCAGCGGTAACGTGTAGGCTCTTGTAGTGAAAAATGAAGGGTATCGGAACCCCTACAAAGGTATCTGCTAAGCGAGGGATGAGAACGTTTCCGAATGAAAGGAAAAAGTGCGTGCGCGATATTAAGAGGTAAACGCTATATATATTCTGATTGCGGATACAAGAAACCAAATGTAACAACATCAAAGTGAACCAATTACCTTCATGTAGGAGTCGCACTATGAAAGAAATCTTTAAAGTTCAGAGAGAAGGGAAAAGGGAGAAAGATTGATTTCACTTTACGTACTATAGTCGTGTAGTTATCGTTTCGGGAATATCGTAGTCTGGAGAACAGTGATTAAAGCGGCGCGCGTAAAGTGCAGCTGTTAATAAAATGTTAGGTAGATGAGGTAAATGAGTTAAGACTTTACGGTCAATAAATTATAAGCTTTCATTATACGACCCGCTGCCTGCGGTTAAATCCAGCCTTTATTCCCTCTTTCATTCGATCGTACAGTTCTGTCCCAAAAGCACTTAGATTTAAGTCAATTAACGTAGTAGGTATTAACGTATTGATTGCGACGGTATTATTACGGTCTGTAGAACAAAGGAAAAAATCACCAAAAAATCGAGATTCTTCACAAAAATCATGATAAGAAGTCGGCAAAAGTACTAGTGGAACTTACACGATTTAATAACGTGAAGACTTGTTCTCGATGTACTTGCTTGGGGTTGGATAACTCGCCCTAGTTCGAAAGCCCTGCGGTACTTAAACTCAAAGCACACATCGAGAGGTATTTGAAAAGTTTCCCAACAATTAGGATTAGCCGAGGTATATTCCTACCGACCTATAGATTCTGGGTGAACGTAGCCATAAAGCGCAGAATGGAATGGGAGATTGAGAGAAGAAAGGAGACGGAGGAGAACGGAAACGGGGCATGAAGGCGAGCGAGGGGAAACTCGGTTGTACTTGCGGCGAGCTTCACCAGCGGCGATACACATTAGATAGCAAGTTCTTACAACTATACCTTCGGGCAAGAAGCGCACCAATATGAACTATGAATGCGCGATAATGCTGCTTGAATATACGGTTGTCATAGATTCCTCGGAATGCTGCCGCGCACGTTTTCCTTGCTTCTCATCCTTACGTTTTAAATAGTGTGCATTGGTTTTGCTCGTCACTTTCTCTCCTTCTCTCTTTCTCTCCCTCTTTCACGCCGACAGATCACGTCTCGCTCAGGATGCAATTTTATTTGCTGCAACCTGCGAGTCACATCTCTGTGAAGTAATTTTCAGGCTGTCGTGAAGTTTTCAGCCTGTAATATTACTTCCAGAAGACGTTACGCCTTAATACCTAGGTAAGCAGGAAAACACAGCCATGGTGTTGAACGAGATTTCATGATTATTAAACTTCTGCGCCCCGACGTCCGATATTAAGCATGGATTACAGGATACGGAGCATAATTAAAGCATTGCAAACTCGACGGCTTAACGTATACACGAAATACTTAATATCTAATACAATTAATGAACGTTTTCTAATTTTCAGTAATATCCTCAAAAAAATTCGCGCGATAATAGTAAATTATTTATACACACACACACACACGCACACGACACGCACACGCACATAGGTAACTCCGGTATATACGACGCACCTATCAAAAACTTAATTTATTAAGTATTATTTACTATGTTTATAGTAAACGAATTATATCAGTAAAAAAACTTTGTACTGTCTAATACTACAAAAAAAATATCAAATATTTAATTTTCATATTAAGAAATAAATTTTTTGAAACCTTTGCATTTTTGCCGTATATCCCATAGGGATAGAATGTATGATTACTCATAGGGAGAGAGGAGATGTACAGCTCATGAAAAATTTACAAATAATGCATATAAATAAGACGTATAATGATACAATAACTTATAAGTATTTTTAAAATAGATAATTTATCGCAAGGGAATGATAAATGTAAATCTTGCAATTAATAATCATCATTGAAATTTTTTCAATCTTTACATAAATCGTTCAATCGTAAATTTGAAGTAAAATGGCTTCTTACGGGGGCATACATTTCCGGTAAATCTATTTGAAAATCATATCTGCTTTCCGACTGACACTTGGCGTGAAATCGAAAGTCTGTTTATATTACGGTTAAGAATTTATTGCGAAAGTACACACATGCGTATTTGCGAAGCTGTCGCAAACGATGTGGATCTAGCGAGCAGCAAATGCGAATCGTGCAATTTTTGTGAGACATATAAGAATGTTATCGATCCGTCTTGACGTACCAGTCGGCCGCGAAATCTCTAAGGACTAGTATTTTGCATCTCGTGGAGCGCCTTGAATCCTCTTGCACAACGACTTTACATTGATCAATTTTATGTTCAGCTATAGGCAAAGCATATCAACATTTAATGATGAAGGTAAAATGTCACTAAGAAAAATATTTTTAGGAAGAAAAATTGCAGAGAAGAAATAAGAGTTTTTTCAATTCTCTGTATTTCTTTTTTTCTTATCTCAGTTAATCAATAATGAATTCAACAATTATTACATTTACTATTCTACAATTCTACAGTTACGACATTTATACTAACAAAATTAGAAATCATTACACGAACATTACAGTTTGCAAAGTTTGCGATTCTACAACTTTCCTCGCAAGCGATGTTTACGTGGAAAAAGAATCTGGAATGAGGAATGAACAGCTTTTGTTAAGCTCCGGCAAAGCCGTGGTGTCAAGAGCGGGGGAAAATTCTCCGGCGCGAGTATTTGCGAATGCAAGTGAAAGGAACATTACGGTGCGTGATTGCCGTTTTATTAGACAAAGGGCGAGAACTGAACGTAGACTTACTCCTATTAACGTCTCTTTATCACCAGGCATTACATTGGAGGGAAATGAAAAGCCACGCGGACCCTCAAGTGCTGGCAGGGTCTTTTCGTAGACAATCTAAATTGTCATTGCACATCTTACGACAGCTACGAACGATTACTTCTCGTCGTGCTATTCGATAATTATCGAAAATGTTCAACTGTTTGCATAAACGGATGAATATTTAATGGACAACTATATAAAGCGAATAAATAGAATAGAATCTTCATGTTTTACTGAAAAGAATTATTAAAAAAAGACCTTCATTTATCCATTATTTTAAAAACTTGACTTGATAAATTTTTTTAACAATTGGAGTCAATTTTTACTTTACGAAAATATTTTGGTATCTGAGTTTCGAATAATTAGCATTTAAAAGAAGCTTTTTCTAAACGAAATATCGCGGTGTTTCAATATCGTGTGATCAAATAAGATTATAAACTTTAATAAATTTTAAGTGTATTCTACTTTCAACATACAATATATATTATTAACATGTATACAATATATGTCATTAACGTGTGCTTGCCTTTGTTTGCTTCAGATTATAGTTCGTAAACAATAATCGAAATGACAATGGACGTACCGTTATAAACAAACAAATTTAAATTTTAAATGATGTAAATTTAAAATCCGAATGCTATTCTATACAGCAATATAGAATATCATTCGAATGTTATATAGTTATATCCCAATGTTATTCTACATAGCAATTGAATAATAAAATACCCTTTTCAGGCTTTTATATTATATTAGGTATCTAAAATATACAATTCCATTAGTCTTACATAGTTTCATTGCACGCAATAATGACATTATTTGTGTTATTATCGTGACATTTTCTCGATTCTTTAATAGCATAAAATTACATACGACAACTCCCCTTCCTTCCAGGTAGAGAAAATTGTAGATATGCATATATTATTCAATTACACGATTTCCTTTGTGCTCTTTTTCCCCGTCCGTAATATACCTACCATAATATACAAAAACAGTCATTTTCCCTCCGCAAATAGAAGTACTTTACTAGTAAATAATCCGAAATACTCACGTCTCAATTCACCCAGCAATTTTACAAATTATATACTCTTGTAATGACGTGGAAGAATATTTGGGATTCAGTGACGAGTTGCGTACAAAGCGCGGTTTTCTTTAAACATCTTAGAACGTCCTATTCCATTCATTCATTCAATATTCACTCAAAGTCCCTTAGACTGTGCTTCCGTTCTTTCCATCTCCATCTCGATTTGTCCCCAATCCCGGTATCACGGCGTCCATCGGCGGCATCAGCGACGGGCAAGAAGCAAAGCCCTGTGATGGTGGGCAATTTAAATATCTCGGAAAAAAGATTATTATTCGAGGTGAAGTTGACAGCTACATCATATTCCAATATCGAACTCAAGGGGGTCGAGATGCGACGTCGTACTTACGAAGTACTTCGTCGCACCGTATATTCATCCCTCTTCCTGGTGTAGGCTAATATTGATGGCTCTAAGTGAAATACATTAAAGTTTTTGAATTTCATTAGGAGTCCCCCGCGCGTACCCGTACTTTGATGGCGGATGACATTTATGGAGAATCACGCGTCACCGCGAAATCGAATAACAGCACGAATGACACGCTTCGTCAGGTGTCGAATGATTATGTTTTCTGTTCGCTCGATTCGTTAATGCAATACCTACGGGCCCTTAATCAAGGATACAAACTTGCAAGAATAAACTTGCAAATAAATTGTGCAAACCGCAACATGTGTTGCGAATATATCATATGATCGATTTCATCCGTTCCTTTTCGATAATTTTTAAAAAATTAAAATAAAAAGTTAAATATTTCAATTTACGAAGGGAAAATTACTATTTTAATATATTATCGTAGGTATATTACAGATATGGTTGGTTGAGGAAAAGAGGAAAATAAGAGAAATCGTATAAATAATATATATTTTTACATGTCTTCTCAATGATATGAATTATAATTATAAGTTTTGATCAATTATTTATAAACCTAATGCGGATCAAAAATCATTTTAACACACACGCAAGCAGAATTTTCGCGGTTTCCGCGATCCCGAAAGCGTATTACAAATTTTCGCGCAGTACAGTCACGTACGTCACGCGTCTGAAAAGTAATTTAAAACTTGGTAGTGTTATCGCGCAACGCGCCTCACCAGACGATGTTTGACTTGAGAGCTTACGGTTAAGGCTCGGTATGTAATAACACGCATGCACGTTGCCGCCCAAAGTTTGTAACGAGCGCGACGTACGTAGGGCTCATATTCCTTTGGTTTGTACTGGCTTCCACACCGTCGCGTCGTCTACACCTCGGCCTTCCTTCCGCCTTGTTCTTTCTTGGCGAGCACACTACTGTATTGCGAATCGACCCTTTCGCGTTCTCACATCCTCCAACTCTATTCCATCCCTCGCTCTACCCCGTGCAACGGAGGTGGATACTGCGAGAAAACTTTGGTGGCGCGTTCAACTTGACGCAATATCTGTGCGGGCTCGTATAACGTAAACAACGTGTCAGCATCCGCTGCGACATGTATATGGTGGCTTCCCCTTAAACCACGCTGTATATTCACGCACAAAATATACGTTAAGGAAAAATTGCACGAAACGAGTAAACCAGAACTTTGCGAAATATTTTTTTTATAAATAAAGTTATGTCTATTATCTTTAAATTAAAATCACAGAATGACAAATAATTTGATCAAATAATTTAAGTAACGTAAAGCTACGTGATGTACCTATTAATGTTTATTTTTATTATATTAACGTTTATTATAATAATATTTCGAATATTTTTTGCGCTGTTATTAATACTAAATTAATTTTTAATAAAATAATTTTTTCGCAAAATGAAATTTAAGACATAAATTGATACTAAATTAATTATTATTACATTAATAATAATTAATTTAGTATCAATTTATGTCTTAAATTTCATTTTCTGAAAAAATTATTTTATTTTCTGAAAAAATTTTTCATAAACAATTTTTTATATATAATGAGTAAAATTATTGTCGCATTGTGATTTTAAATTTACGTATATAATTTCTACTTTAAATAATACAGAGACTAACGTTCGAAGCAAATCAGATTTTACTTCTGTCAATCAATCGCGATTTCGTAAACTAATTATCCGAGATAGATGATCTTATACTCGTTAAAAATACTATAATTTTAACTCTTTCATATACACGAGTACCGAATTTATTATTTTTAAATATTATAATTCCACGAAAAATAAATATAGAAATACACAACAACTAGTCTTCTTGGGATCACACGGATGTCTATGTCAAATATATTCTTATCGTGACATATACCTATATGTATGACTACAGAATTAAGAAATAAAACGTTGAATATTTTTAAAAATGTACAGAAAAATATACAGAAAAATATATCCGACATTTTTCGTGCATTTGTATGTGCCAAAAATGGTAACAGAATGCATACTAAATTGAAAAGTACATCATACATAAAAGAAGAACGAATATTATTGTATAGTATACATATAATTATTCTTTAAACATTTTTCTTACTAAAGTAAGAATAAACGGTTAAAGGGATCATCGACCTATTAAAAATTTGAATAAAAGCTATAGGGATGCCAGCTTAGTGGTGTCCTGGCAGTAAGAGATAAGTAAGAGATAAGCAAGAGAAGAAAAAAAGAGACAGAACTAGAACGAAAAAGAAGAAAAAGATCGTGTCACGACTGACAGGTCATTTTCCAGAGCCGAGCACCCTCTCGTCGGGTGCGACTTTGGTTTCCCTCTTCATACCTGCCTGCCTTCATCTCTCCTCGTGCTTTGCCCTAAGGATCACACGGCTATCCTAAACTCCCGTCTGCCGATTCTCCAAGCAATCCTCGATATCTCGTGAGTTCGAATTTGCAATGACGCGCCTATACAGCCGTATCAATATCTAATTTGATCTCACTCGTGAAACGCCATCCATCCGCATGCGAACGAGCAAACGGGGAAGATGGAGAGAAAGATCGGGGAGAGATATGTGAGGCTGTCGGCACGTTATGCGTTATGTCAGTAAAATTTCAACATTTTGCTCTATCGCTGTGTTCAAAGTATTCCTCGAATCTGTTCCATATGTTACTTAATGCACGTATGCAAGATCATAATTAATTGCGGAATTCACACGAGTGAGTATGCTTGATATAATCAAAATGATACAGCCTCAGAGAGAAATTGGAGCGCGAGTGGAGCAGCCGATACCGCGATGCTGAGCGACAATGCTGAGAGCATTTGTTTATTACGCTTGCACAACTAATTGTTTATTTATTTTCAATGATTTGATATTGCGTTGTAATGGTTATTTGATAGACACTTTGACGGATGATTCGCTGCAAGTCACGAGTTAAATAATACAAAATAAAACATAACTTTCAATATGTTGACAATATCACGTTTCATAAAATCATCATCATATGTACAATAAAATATTCTACAGAATTATTAATACATGAAATTTCATGTTTCTGTTAATATTATAGTGAAAATATAATGTTCTGAGGGCAATAAATCTTTCTTAACGATTTTCCAAATCACCAAAGAAGAAGAAGTTTGTTTCGACTGCGAGGCGCCGGCTGATTTATATGAACAATATTTCACTGCGTCCTATCGCTCGTGAAAATGTTTGGATTTTGATTACCGTATGATTGAGACCTAAAGCTATACCAGGAAGGTACTGAAAACATGACGTTGATGTTGAGGAATGAACAAGATTCATCAAACCGCATCCGGCGAACGATGAAGGTTCGCCTCGACTTGATTTCCGCTCGGCTGCTCATTGATATTCACGCTAATCACACGACGTTATCGATGCTGATGTATTTTGCCTTAAGATTCCTTCTTTTTATTTGGCAAGAAGATTACGGGAGATAAACTTCGTGAAATATGCGCCTATTAATCATGCGTAAGTAGTGCAATTTATCGCACTAGTAATGTAACAAAATACCGTATTTAATTTGTATAATACATCACGTAAGTACACCGTAAATGAAACATCCATTACGAAGGAAATGTATTTAGCGTAATACTGATGTTTCGAATTCCATTTGATTTGTATAAACGTCACAGGGGATTAATCAAAGTGTGTAATAGTACGGAGACCGTTTGTAATATGTAGCTTTAAAGCGCCACATTGCGAGATTGAAAGCGAAATATAATATATATATTTTCATACCATCATATTCACGACACAGCCGGAATAAAAATAATTATTTAAAAAAATTTTTTAAGAGAAATATCATTTATCAGTATATCATTATAGACGTCACCGTTTATATTGAAACGATGAGATTTTAAATACAGTTTTAAATATATGAAAATAGATATTTTAACTAATAAAAATTTCAGATAGATAATTGTTGGTTTTCAACAATGTATATTTTATATAATTCCTTTCTTATCAGCATATCCACCGAATTCACTTAAATTTAACGACGATTACGCGCCAGTGCTTCTTCTGCAAAATGGACTTGTGAGATACGTTTCGCGGTACAGCGGGTCCCCGTTTCGCTCGAAAAAGCCACAATGGGTGCGTTCAATCGCTTAAGTGCAGGTCGTGGTTTGTCCGCCTGCCTGCAAGTGAAAGGACGATATTCAAGTTTTCTTACTGCGACGAATGTATACGTAGGTACTGGACGTTACATAACTAATGAATTGTACATCGGTGCTTACGTAACTTGCAGGCGTGTAACTAAAGCAGAGGGAATGACAAAGAGAGGAAGGAAGAGAGAATGAGAAAGCAAATACGAGTGAGAGGAGGAGAGAAAGAGAGAGGAGAGACTGAAAACGGAGGGTGAAGCCCAACGAATGCGCTGCATGAATAACATGCATTTATGCAGTGCCGACGCAATATGTAAGGAGTCCTTCTCTCCTTATTCGCGAAGGACCAAGAAAACGCAGCGGTACCTCCATATTTTAGGGAACCCGACAAAGTGCTCGATCCACGCCCCACTTCCTTTCCTCGTAGTCCATGCATTTATGCAATGACGTAATAATTTCGCGCCTACGTCCGTGCGACATCGCGCTCAATTTCCCGCATTCTCCTCAATCTCTGGCACGACACGTATACTACTTATATTTATCATTTATTCACACATTTTATCTTACACTCCATCGCGAATATATCAGCCAAGGAAAACGAAAAATTAGCTCCAGAAGGAAAACAACGTAATGCAGAAGATATATTTTAAGATCCTGCAGCTGCCAAAATTTAATCGTAAATGATTCCTCTTGATAGAAATTAAATGTCAAAGATGCAATCTCCCACGAATTAAATAATATTTTGTTATTTTTAACTTCTATCTATGTCAAAATGTAAATCAATTCATTTCTATGGTTAGTTTCAAAGTAAACATCGTTCATATTAACGTATGTGCACTTAATAAACAATAAACTAAATTTAAGTCAAATTGAATATATTTTTTTATAATAAAAATAACTCAAATTGGATGTAGCTTGACATTATGAATTTAACAGTAGTGGATAAAATTCAAAAGCTGTATTCAAAAGGTAATTATTTCGGGCAAAATATACGGTGGCTATAAACTTAAACGATTATGGACGTGCTTACTGAGACGCGACCAAGTTGCTCCACACTGAGATTCCCGACTATCACTCCTCCGTGCAGGTACTATACTCAACTGCTTAAGTTATGTGTGGTGGTTCCTGCGGTTTCTGGCCGTTCACTGGAGTTTACACTAGCAAAGGCGCTCTTCTAACGGTATCAAGGCGCGATAGCACGTGCCATGAAACACTATCTTACTGATTGTTCAACAAACTGTTACAGCTCTGTGTGTGTGTGTGTGTGTGTATGTTTGTATAAATTATATTTTTCATCATTGTAATCATTGTCCCTCCATTGGGAATCTACGTTTCATCATATTTTAATTCTCGTGCATTCGTTTTAATAAATTTTAATAAATATTGCACATTTATAATTAACGCTATCTCCAGACGACATGATAACAAATTTTACCTTGCCTCTGGGGCTCACAAAAATTATAACAATATTTCATTGTACGAGATGGCCAATTACATAACGCGAATCCGCGATTTGCTGCCGATTAAATGGTATTTTCCGGAGGAAAAAAAAGTACGAGGAGAAATAACAGAGGAGGAGCTTCTCGTTAGGATCACTTCCGGATCGGGAACTTTGCCATCTTAGCCACTCAGACCTCGGCCCGTGGGTTGGGAGAACGCGGAGCTGTGTCGGCGCAAGAATCACGGCTCAAATCAGAGTAATTCCGCGTTTATCCGATTGGAAGGTGATTTTAAAACTTGCCACTTTCTATTCCGGAAAGTCGGTCCCTCGGTAATGACTTGTGGAGTACTTCGAGGAAGATGACAAAGATCCTATTTACCTCTCGATCAACGGTGCGCTAATCCCTTTACGTTACTTCACGAACTAGGAAATATACCGTAGTACGTAAAAAAAAAAAAGGAAGAAAAGCATATCGACTGTACGGCTAGCGGCTGCGGAATTGGCTATTAAGCACAATTAAATTTTCGTTGAAAATGCCGTTCCGACAAACAAGATTTTATTGACTTTTAATCGTTACATGCGAAGCGTAAAGATAATTGGCAATATTTTGCGTTAACGTCGGTATTTCGACCATACCTATCAATATTGCTTTAATCATCGACGCATTTGTAAAACGGGGATGAATAACCCGATCGACGTTAATTATATCTAGTGCATCGTTGAAAAGAATAGTTTAAAAAAAATGATTACATCCCCCCCCTCCTCTCCCTCAAACCGACACGGCACGCGCGGCCTCGCCTGGCAGATTTAAATTACATTCTGTTCCGCTCCTTTCGAAGATACATTTTATAAACGAACGATGCGAGAGTTGGCCGTACTTTATTGGAAATATTCACTTTGAACCCCATAGCCCTATAAGCCAATTTTAACGAACGAATGAGGAAACAGGGATAAAATTTTGGCGATTACGCGTATACGTTGGAGATAAAAATTCTCAGCTTTGCGCAAATACTATGTTTAATTGAGGCTATGTTCAAAATATGTCTGTTATGCGCGCGGCGTTTACTCTGACGATATACGGAAGTGCATTGTGTCAAATTTGCGTGTACATGATCGAGGCAATGTAAATGTCCCTATAAAATATTTACACGTATTTGCGCTGAGTTGCGTCGAATATTTAATTTTCTCCTTACCCCTCACGTTTATTAAAATTGATAATTCCAATGAAATCCTCGCAAATATTTGCCGAATTTTGTACATCAATGTATCCAATATTAACTCGTAATCCACGTTAATACCGAAATTCGAGGTTTTCATTTAACTAACCGTTAACCGGCATATTACACGGTTCGTCATCTCACATAGTCGCCGGTAGGCCTTCCCGAGAATGTTGGAGGGCGTAGGGAATTAGGGATCGAAATTCTTTGGCCTTCCACCAGAAATTCCGAGAGTACCGAGCACGGCATAGTGCGTCAAGGTGCGTGATCCTCTTAGCTCTAGTTCGCGCAGTAATCTACGCTCCAAAGTCGCTCTCAATCAGCGCTACGCGGCCTATAATTCAATATATCGAACCCTTATCCGGACTGCCTAACTTCAGCCCACTTGCGTGCTTTCGTCTTCGATCCCTATCCTACACCACTCCTAACACACCAGAGTGATCCGCCTAGAATCCCGAAGAAAAAGAAAGAAATGAAACGCCCGCTCGGCACTTTTTGTCTTTCCACGATTCTATTCTGACGATAGGAGAGAGGTTTCGAGTATTGTCGTGAACGTCGCGGAGCAGAAGGGGATGAGCGGAGTTACCTTCCATCGGCGTTGCGCCTCTTAGCCCGTAATTGAATAACGTGTCTCAAGGTACCAACTGGGATACCGTGATATAGTGGGATACGACCTTCGTCCGCACCTCGGCGACTTCAATCTTTTCCTCCACTCTTTCTTGTTCTTCTCACCACTTGCTCTCGTTCGATCCGATACGTGATGAAAGATTGCTCGGATAAGTTCCGTATCGTTTTAAGCTAGACCCTGAGAGTTTAGTTCGTAATCGTTCGGCCTTTTCTCATCTCCCTTACCTCCTCTCTTAAGAAAATCGATCGAAAGAAGATCGAAACGCTAGACTCGTGTACGCGTTGCGCTGCGCTCCGGAAAAATGATATTCATGTGGGAAGTCAGATGATGTATACGAGTCGAACTTTTAAAATATTCGCGGTGTCGGTCAGGAGCATGTACATTCTTACTTGTCGCGGGTAAATAATGCGACATTATAAACGGGGCTTGGATTAATGTCACTACCGAAAAACAAGAGCAGATCGGCGTGTCGCAAGCTTTATTTCGAGGAGAACGCTTTCTTCCCTGCGACACTACGTAAGTAATGTCGGCGTGTCCGTGCATCTCATAAGCATCCGTGTACGGATCTCTTGCGAGGAGAAAAGAAGGCAGCCTTAATATATCGACACTATTACCAGTATTATTACCAGCGAAAATTGGAGTCGCTGTCGTTATTTAATCGTATCTATCTTACATGTGCGAGAGGTAAACGTATGAAAACTAATTTGTGTTGACAAAATTTTTAGCATGTCTAATCAAGTTTATATGCAACGATATTTCTATTGATTAATACGTGTTTGATTAGCGTTCTAATGGAGTATATAAAATCGATATATACGACGTGAGGAGCTGTAAAACTGTCGGTGTTCTGTCGTTGTGATCTGGATAGTGTGACATTTTCCCCAAGTACACTTTTCGTAGTTAAGAACAAGTGATCCGGAAAAGCATTTCGGGTAACGCGTAAGCCTGGAAACTTTGCAACGTTTCCAATATGACGTAAAAGGTCTTTCAAAGCATAGTAGCGTCGTCACGCCTTTGGCACGTGTGCCGTATAGTAAATTTCAAGTATCATCGAGCCAGTGGCTTGAAGTAAATTCGCTATTTAACTGCGAGTATATATAGTTAGGAACCATAACTAGAAATATGCTGGACATATTTCAAACATTTTAAAATGTTTGAGAAAAAATGTATTGCAATATATAATATTATACCTATTGCCATTTAACTTTTTTTTCTATATTATACCTACTAAGTAACGATGTTTAAGCAACTTTTATATTATAATAACTAAGAATGAACTGTCGAATCGATAAAAAGGTATGAAATTGGCACTCCAACTTTTGAAAAAATTAACTTTCTGTAGCTCATTCGTTACTCATCGTTTACACATGTATGTAAATTTTGAATTTTCGTTTGCACACTTATGATACAAAAGTTATTATAAAAACAATTTTAGGAGGAGGGAGGGGGAGACTAATTTGACACTAGCCTCCAATTATGAGGAAATTAGATTTAATTAGTCTAGTCGATAGATTTTCGTTTGTACATTTCACAATAAATTTTTCGTTTGCATACCTTTAGTTAAAAAGTTATTAACAATTAAAGTTCCGAGAATGGTCAACTTAGGTAAATAGGAGCAACCGAATGAGCTATAAAAAGTTAATTTTTTTCAAAAATTGGGGGTCAACTTTTCTCACAGATATAAAAAAGATGTGACAGTACTAGTGACATTTATTCCCAATTAAACATAAATGACAAATATGACATTATGTAATTTAATTAATATATATAGATAAGAAATAAACAAAAAAAGTACAATTTCATAGAAAGCAGAATAAATTCAAAGACATCAGGTATTTCCAATGTCTTACAGAAGTATGTTTCTAAATTGGATACTCGCTCCTATATTTTCCGGAATCTTTGTACGTAGAAAATCTTACATCCCTAGGAATAAGCTCCGAATCGAGATGATCGCAGGAAGATCTATATATTCAGAATAGCTGGTACGGTGCATTGGTGTGCCATAAAATCGCCAGATTCGAAAAGATCGCCCACGGGAGCATAGAAAAGAGGAAAGCAAGATTTCTCCACAAAAAAAAATACAGAAACGAAGAGTGTAAAGAGAAAGAGCGAGCGGAAACACGGATGGAGGATACTGCTCACGGTACAGATATTCGTAGGTGCGGAGAAACAATCTGGGATACGGTCGGCGCGATACGGGACGGCAACGAAGACAGGGGACGTGGAGGGGCGAGGCGACCGAGTATAGGAATCGGAAGCAAGTAAAGAAAGGGGCTACGGAAAGTATAGTCTAGAAACTTTATCCACTTTGCATGCTGATGGTCACAGATTCGGGAAGACAAAATGGCGCGCGGTAGCAAAGGGTAGAATGAAAAGAGGAAAGGAAGGAAAAAGAAAGAAGAAAGAGGCTGGCGGGCGCGCGGATCACGATTCACACAAAATCGATTCCCTTTGTGCCTCACCGCCCCCGGTACCGCCGCTACCACGCGCAACCGCCTCTGTGCCTCCCCTCTCTTTCTCGCTCTCCTCCCCCCCTCTCTTCCTCTCTCTCTCTCTCTCTCTCTCTCTCTCTCTCTCTCTCTCTCTCTCTCTCTCTCTCTCTCTCTCTCTCACTCTCTCTCACTCTCTCCAAACTTTGTAGCCAATTTACGAGCGACCAAGTCAGCGCCCTTCGATTTTACGCTAATCCGATGCCGATGTCGTGCCGTAGACGAGGCAAACCTCTCCCTTTACGCCGGGCAGAGACCGAAGGGGATTTCATTTTCCGCGGTCCATGCCATTCCTTCCTCGGCAGGTCTGTTTCAAGGTAACCACTTCCCTTCACCCTCCGGCTCGGCACCCTCTATCGTTGCTGTGTTTCTTTGCGCCCTCCTCTCTTTCCGCTCATCCCGTTTGTACACTGTTCTCTCTCTTCTCCTCTCCTCTCCTCTCCTCTGCTCTCCTCTCTACCACGATCTTGTCTCTCGTAACTCAGCCCTGACGAGCATCCGCGGTCGTTCGAGGAGGTAATGGGGTTTACCGGGAAGAACCGGCGGTACATTTCATCCGGTGTGGCCGATCGAGTTACAGAATTAAGTTCAGCCGTACCGGAATAACGACCAGGCCTCTCATTCCCTCTTCTCTCCGCCGCTCGAATTGCTCTTCAACTTCCGCCTGGTTTCGTGACCAGGCAAAAAAAAACGATTCGAAATTACGATAAAGATTTAAGAAAAAATACTCCTATTTCAATTGATTCTCCATGTCGTTTGCGTGAACAAAATGCGTGATAAAACTCGGCTTTATGACAGTCATCGATTGAAAGATCGTTGAGAAATCGAATTTTGATTCAAAAACTAATATCCTAGTAGATTATATTAGTAGATTATGTAAAAGAGGATTTGTACTTCAAGTTCAAGTACGTATTAGCCATAAAAAGAATTGGTCGTTATATCCGAATCGTTTCAACTTCCTGATAAATTTTTCTGATAGAAATAAATTTTAATCATCACGCCGCGCCATCGTCGATACGATGAAACGAGGGTGGCAACGAGCGCAGTAACACTCCCGGATAAATGTATTATCCGATTACCCGCTCGCTCGTAACTGTCCCTTAAACTTGTAAAATTCCTCAATTTTTACACCGCGATCGGCGTGACCCGCGTGACGATCGATTACGTTTATGAGTCGCTCGAGTTTACAACGCGAACAGCTGCACAAAAGCCTCTTGTACGATCTCTCAGGATATCGACGATCAGTCGCGAGCGTCTTGACTGCCAATAACGGAGACATTCTGTCCACCTAAAAATTGAAATTCGAGACGGTCGTATAACCGGCGTGCGGACGACTTCCCTATGCAGATACGTATTCCCAATAGTACTATATCCGGTGACGACTCGGCAATGTGGGAGGAGACGAAGGCGGTCACAGAGAAAGAAGGAAAGAGGAAAAGAAGAGATGAGGGAGGAATAAGAAACGAAAAGAACAACCAGCAGTTGTTAAGAAACACTTACTACTTATGTTTTATTGTTTTACGTTTTTACTATGGACTCTAAGAAGACGAGTTGAAAGGTGGCAAACGCTCATGAAGAAAGTTGTACGAATCGTAAATGCCTTATTGAAACTCGAAAGTAGCTGCGTCGTCTTGTGATGCGACTAATAAGAGATGTTCGAGTAAAAGACTAAACATCATATGGTTTGATCTGCCGTATTTTTCAGAGCCTACTTAAAATAGAATGAGATAGATTATGCATAAGACAGAATGAGATACCCGTGTATCTCATTCTATTCTATCTTAAACAGCTCCTGAAAAATATGATAGATCAATCAGAAATGATCTAAATGTCCAATTTCTTGAGAATCTCTAGTTCGATCATGCGCTGGAGGAAAATTTCGGAAATGCCACATCTCATTCCGCAGGACGTGGATGCTCCGATTTTAAAAATCGGCTCGCTGCGAGTCGAAAAAATTGAAATTCCTGGGAGAAAAATGCGGGAATATCCGAGCGGGCGTGCGAGTCAGCTGTCATTCCCGTGATTGCACGTCCGTCAGTCATCAAGAGCGGAATGTGCCATTCTCGCCAACGCTCGTTCGACATCCCACAGCACGACGGAAGGGTTCATTAATTTTCGACGATGACGCTACAGTTCCTTCCGCGTCGGCGAAGCTGACACTCGATATCGGGCGTTCGACACACTATATGTTGGGACTCATCCTTACCACGCCGAATTTCGCGTTCGCGAAGAGCCGCGGCGTGTCACCCTCATCAAAAATGTCATTGCGATAATCGTCGCGCTAATAGGATTTCGTAGGTACCGTCTACATCTTCGCATCCGCGCTCGCGATTAACATTGAAATTCCAATTGCAATATCCCTGAACACTTTTGTGCACACGGCGACACAAGGTGTGCTCCAATTGTCGTAATCGTCGACACAACACCACACACATCCGTACTCAGAGCTACTAATTGGATGTGTAAGGTTGTATTTTCTAATGATAATTAATTAGTTATTAACTGCGACTATACTAAGTGAAAAAGGCAAAACGCGGAAGAGATGGAAACACAATTTCCATCATGGAATAAAAAATACTAAGGCATATGCATGGTATTGAAAAATAAACCTAATTCTACCCATCATCATGCAATGCATACATCTTTATTCCAATTGAGTAGCTGCAATTTGTGCATTCCAGTGTATGGTTATTGTGTTGAGCAATTGGAAAGCACCTATTACTAGACGGCGTTGCCAGCGACGACGTGGGTGTTACTTTCGCGAACGTGTAGTAATTCCAGTCGCGTAAATTCAGACAGACGAAGCGAAGATAGATCGTTCCACGTGTATCGTACACGGGTGCGAACGCGCGACGGATCATGAAACACACGTTGTCTTCGCATCCGTAAAACTTCGCACCCTACGTAAAACCGAGAGCGATTCAGCTGGCTCTTCGTCTAGTATCTCGCTTCTGCATCGCGTTCGCGATTGGCCTGCACTCGAAATAGAGAGAGAGAGAGAGAGAGAGAGAGAGAAAGGGAGAGAGAAAGAAAGAAGAAAATAGAGTAAATCGGAACAAGAGGTGATTGTGGTGGTAGTCGTGCCGCACAGTTGTAACCGTGTCGCGCACGAACGAGTCCGGTAGGTTCTAAATGGCGAGACGGATATATCTGCGTATTGGAAGGGGAGGCTACCCCTTTATTGCTTCGCGTATGGAGTCGTAAACAATGCGCCCATATGAAACAATGTTACGGCGTTACCGCGAAACTGCGCGAGGATTGCTCGGGTGTTACCCAGCAGCTTCCACCGTCATTCTCGCGACACTGTGCGTTTCTCCCTCCCCCCCCCCTCTCTCTATCTTTCTCTCTCTCACCTATCGGGGATAGGAGGTTGTGTACATCGCTATGGCGGTGGTTACCGTCACGACGGAGTTTCAGTTACGAAAAACAATGCCCGGTGACACGACGAAAACTGTGAGAAACGTCAGCTCTCGCCAACAATGTTTTTTTCTTTCGGTCCTTTTCACTCCCCCCGTTTCTCTTTGTAACCGGCTTACCGAAGTACTACGCTTGCGAGAAAATTATTTTGCACTTGCGAAAAAAATACGCGTTGAAGCGTATGAAATATTTTTAACTGAACTGGACGTCTCGAGTGTGGGGAGAGTTTAGTTCAAAAAGTGTACAATAGAAATTCTAACGGACAGCGTATAATCCCACGTGACAAATCAATCTTCGTATCAATCGCACCGAATATCACGCAGTTGAAAAAAAAAGATAAAAAAAAAACGACAGAGATTTGATCGGTCTGGGAAAGTAAGTAGAAAAAGCTCGTATCCCGTGACTGTTTTGTATGGATCTCAATCACCCGTGGGATAGGCCGCTCGGTAGTCTCGGAATAAAGCCATATTCCCCTTCTTTCCGGTACGCTGCACTCTGATCCATTTCAGACAAACCGCCGCTGGACAATTTGCCTTGATATAATGGTTCTTGCTTACCTACTCTTGCATCCGCGTGCTCCAAATCGTATCAACTTAATTCATATTCACGGAACGAACTTGAGAGTGGAAAGTCGGGAATCGAGGGGAGAGATGAAAACGCGGCAAGAGCTCGCGGAAGGGTACGGTCGAGATGGCTGGATTGGGGCGCGGTGAAGAGGGTGAAGAGGGTGAAGGACGGCGGTGGGCGAGCGAACGTTTGCCCGAGCGAGAGCTGGATTTTAGCCCCGCTTCCGTCTCATTACTCGCTACACTCTGATTGAATTACCTACAATCAACATCAAACATTTTTAAACTCAATTTCATGTACGCGCAATCGTGTATTTTCCCGCTTTTTCTGCGTTATGAAACCGCTTTGAGAAGTACGAGGGCTCTATTCCGCGAAGAGTCCGCGAGACGACTCTGTTCCGCATTCGTATTACGTGCAGATGTGTTCGACCGAGCACGCCGACAATCGTTACATCGTAATTGCTATCTCTCTTTCC